>APFE030581989.1:0-64757 GCA_000404065.3 Pinus taeda
GGCACGTAAAGGTAGTTTTATCCTGGTCTTCAGGGGCAATTTGGATTTGGTTATATCCACTGAAGCCATCCAGAAAAGAGAAAAATTTCTTCCCTGCTAACGTGACCAATACTTGGTCTATAAATGGGAGGGGGAAGTGATCCTTCTGTGTAGCCTTGTTTAACTCCCTGTAATCCACGCAGATCCTCCATTTTCCACTTTTCTTGGGTACTACCACCAAGGGAGAGACCCATTTACTGTCAGAAATAGGGTAAATAAAGTTAACGTCTAAGAGTTTCTGAAGTTCGTCTTTGACTATTTCTTTTAAGTGAGGGTTGAGTCTTCTCTGTGGCTGATGGACAGGTCTTGCATCTTTCTCTATATAGATGTGATGGGTGCATAATTGAGGATCAATCCCCTTCATGTCAGGGTAATCCCACGCGAATGCATCCTTGTATTTTTGCAACATGTTAACAAGCTTTGTTTCTTGATCTGCTGTAAGTTTGGCGCTAATATTCAGAGTTTTGCCAGGTTCAATTTCCACTACTTTGCTATTGGCCACAGCAGTTACTGGTATTGTTTGGTCATGTGGATCTTTTAAAGGATCTTCTTCTAGCTCACTGTCAAATGCTGCTTCTATCATAAAACACTGCGTATGTGCTCTAGCTTCGGTTTGACTAATAAAATTGTTGATGGCGTCGTCCTCTGTTTGATCTTTAAAGTCTAAAGCCTTATGTATAGTTAGTGGAGATCTGATATTGTTAGTAAGGTATGACACAGGATAAGGGTTAGTTTTAATCATTGGCAGGCTTGGCTGTGCTGGAGGATATAAAATTAAATTTTTGACATTTGATCCTTTAGTTATAGTCATGTTGCCCTGCCGGCAGCCAATGTAGGCATCGGCAGTAGCAAGCCAGGGTCTGCCTAGGATTAACGGATGTCCATCTAGTCGGGTTTTAGGATTAATTACCAGGAAATCTGTGGGATACTCCCAGGAATCTACGGAAACCGTGACATCATACAGGGTACCTTCTGGTCGAACTACAGATCGATCTGCCAATTCTAAAAGAGTAGAAGTAGGTTCTACTGATGTAATGCCAAGCTTTTGGCAGGTGGAAGTTGTCAAAATGTTGATTGCAGCTCCCAGGTCAACCAGAGCGTTAGTCAGGGTTTGACCGTAGATTTGGATAGTTATAATTGGGTTCCCGGGATCTTCATATTTAATAGGTGCCTCTTTTCCTGATAATAGGTCGGATAAGGTACCGACTACTTGGACTCTAGGGTTAGTGTTTGCATTCCTCCTTGGCTTTTTGATGCATAGCTCTTTTATGGTTTTTGCATATATAGGAATATCTTGTATGGCTTGGAGGAATGGAATCTTTATATACAGGTTTTGTAACTCTCCCAAAATGTCAAAGTCTGGAGATCTCATAGGTCGAGATATGACTAATCATTCTGGGAAAGGAGGAGAGGATGTACTTGCTTGTCTATCGTTTTGCTCTTTATTTTCATCCTTCTATTGTGGAGGTTGTTCTATTGGTATCCGATCGTCAATGCGAATTGTTTTGTCTCCCTCTGTTTCGATTATTCGTCCAGATCTTAGCTGAAGATCATTGCACTCCTTTAGGTCAGGTCCAATTTCTAATGTGTCTAAAATTTGGATGGATTGAACTGGCCTATTATTAGGATTGGGATTGGGTTGGGCTAGGAGTTGCGGTCTCAGATTAGACTGGGGATTTTGTTGTAAAGCTGGAAGAGTTGGTTGAGGGAATGGGATAGTTCCTGTTGATTGATATGTCGTTCTTGGCCAATTGGTCTGCCAGGGTGAACCTTGTGACGTAGGGGGAATCCACTGCGGGGAATATGAATTATTTTGCCAGTGTGGTGGGGTATAAGGAAAATTTGGCCAACCGAATTGGTTTGTTTGATTCATCCATGGGTTTGAAGAGGGAAATGGTTGTGATGGCCAATTTGGAAATGGGGGTGCAGATTGATTTTGCCATATACCATATTGCTGAGTATTATACTGTGGAGGTTGAAAGGAAGAGGTTGGGTCTGAAAACATACCTGGTTGCTTAGGCTGCCATTGGCGACGCTGGTTAACAAAGTATGCAGGCTCTGATTCCTCTTCTGCTTCTTTATATATTGCCTTCAATCCAGGGAGTGAGGGGCAGCTTTCAGTAGGATGATCCTTTGTACAGATACCACATGCTTGGACTGAATTTAGTGGACATTCCTTGTGGCTGTGTTTTTTTCTGCATCGGGGGCAAAAGATTGCCAGATTTTGCTCTGCCTCCATCTGCTTCTGTCTGGCCTGCACAATATCAAGCTGAGTGGTTAATGTCCCTAAAATATCAGTTTTGAAATTTTCTAATAAATTCCCAAGCTCTACACGTGTTACCCCATCTGTTGGGATTTTATTGTCTCTAATAAACCGGTCATATTCTGTTGGTTTTACTCTTGTGCTACCCCTTGAACTCCTGATGCATAACTTAATAATATCAGCAAAGTTTTCTTGGTAAATATCCCCTTTTCCCATGATATTCAATGTCTCAATCCACGGTTCTTTCATACCTCTAATTAATGCGGTTTTCAATACATTGTCAGGCAGAGGTAATGAGGCATAGGGGGATCTTTGTAAGTTGTATTGGAAGCGTTCCACATATTCTTCTAAGGTTTCATTTGTTTTGGCCGTCATTTGGAAAATCTCATCCTTCAGTTCCCTTGACCTACAGTAATCCTGGTATTTTTTGAGAAAGGCTTCTTTCATCTCTTCCCAGTTGTTTATGACTCCACCACCTAAACCCATGAACCATCTCAGAGCTTCCCATTTCAAAGTAGAGGGGAACAGTTTGAGTTTTTGGGGGTCAGTGGTGTAATCGTATCCCCTGCATAACAAATCATACTCGAATAAGAATGCATCAGGGTCCTCTGATGTGAGCCCATGAAATGTTGGGATGTGTTGAAGCGGAATTGCCTTCATCGGTGCATTCACAGTAAAGTTTACTATAGGGTATTGTAAAGTAGTGGTTTGGGTATTTGGTTGATTCTACGCCATGGGATCAAATATGTGCCAATATCCTTCTGGGATTTCTAGGAGGGTGTTCCTAGGTTGGGGAGGAACAGGCTTGGCAGGGGTTGGTTTAACGACGCTTCCCCTATCTAGAATTTCTTCAACTGGAATTTCTGTTTGAGGGAATGGAGTGCCTTCAATATTCATTCTAGCTGCGCTCTCCTTGTCTGGACTGTTTAACAGTTGGATTATCCTAGAAGGAGACCTTGGTTCCTTTATTTCCCCTGTTTCCCCTTCTCCTTCACAAAGGTTACTTAAGTTCCCTTCCTGCAGCCATTCTGTCACAGAATTTTCAATTTCTTGATAGTCCTGTTCATTAGTCTGGCTATGGATCTCAGCAAAGGCTCCAGATGGTGATGTTGTAGCCTGAAGGGAACTGGTAGGCTGCTTAGAATTATCCCTTTTAAAGCCTACCGATGGCTGAGATTTAGTTTTTTTGTAGATTTCGTCTATAAAAGTTGTTCTACCAAGGGTCACCAGTCCTTTGGCTTTAACTGGGAGTTTGATATTCTTTTCTATCTCTTTCTTCTTAGTCATACACTCTAGGAAAACTACCAAATCCTATCAACCAGCAATTCTATTGAGAGGGCAGACGGTGGAGCAGGGCTTTTACATGCTCCGTACGCAGGTTCTTACCTTCCGTTTTTAAAATCCAACTCCCTCATAGCAGATTTGCGCACTACTCTATAAAGGACAAATGGCTATTACCCCTTCCCCGGCAACGGCGCCAAAATGTAGAGCGATAACTAGGGTCTCTCACACCACCAATTATTCCACATTATTAAGTCAATCTGGGATCGTTTTGTTCTTTCAAGGAGTAACTCAATCCGAGGCTATTTGCCCAAGTAATGCTCGGTAGTATAGCGTTCTAATGATTTGAAAGGAAAACGAACACTAAACTGTAACGAAACCAACTCAAAAGATAAAATCACACAAATCAATTGATCAGTCAAGGGTACGGAACCAATAACCCTTCCCTTTAGAAACTGATAAAGAAGGAAGCTAAAGCATGGACTTATAGATCTGGGAGTCAGGTAGCGTCTTGCTGGGCTCACGACAGTCTTAGGCCTGCTATCACGCGAAAGCAACAAAGGCGGATAAGCGAAAGTAAATGGAACAGCAGTTACGAAATGGAACAGCAGTAATCAAATGGAACAGCATAAGTAAATGGAACAACATAAGTAAATGGAACAGCATAAATAAATGGATGTACAGGTTCTAAACTATTACAACAATCCGAGAGTAATGTGTGATGTGACTATATTTCTGAGCAAAGTGATATTGTCTTCAAGTCTCGCCAACACTTGTTTTATATGAATCCAATGATGATACCAGTCCTACTAATACCTTGTTATAGAAATGGATGCAATTCGAATAGATTCACTTTATGTAACACAGAGACGTGAGTTAGGAAACTTATTTAGATTTAGAGATTAGCTAAGAAGCATAGTCTATCATATAAGAGATACATTAGATTGCTGAAACAAAAGAAATAATCAAACTACACCAATCACCGTATGATACAACAATGAGTGACCGTCGGAGCTGGGCCCTTGGCTACCAATGGTACACCGCTTGAAGCTACTTCAGATGCAGAAATGAAGTGAACACAAAGTCCTTTATATTGATTGCATTTAACAAAGTAAGCAAAATCAGGTCTCAGAAAAACTTAATGACTCAAAGTTGTTCTGAAATCAATGTAATTACAATAATTTTCTCTCCTCGCTCAAAGTGGCGTGGTATCTTTTATAACAGAAATGACGGAGATATCTAAGATACAAAAAGATAAGCTAAAGCAGCGATCCCTCAGGATCAGAGATCCTGAGGGATTCGCTAATCGTTCAGTTCTTCTTGTTCCTTTCTTGCGTTCTCCGTCTTGGCATCCCACGTTCTTTTCCTGGATCATTCGGCTCTAATTTTACTTGATCGCGTCCGCATCCGGTTCCCTAGCGATGGGACAGCAGTTGCTTTCCCTTTGCTTCTTGTTTTTGCTCGATGATCCCCTGTTTCCGCGTCCTTCTGCATAGAAAACATCGATTATTGGTGATTGAGCTTCGTTTGTCCATTTTCACACAATTTATCAAAACCCTTTTATTCTTTAGACTTATAATGCAAAAAAGGTTAGGAAATTTATAAGAAAACCACTAGATTATTATTCAAAAAGCATACCTTCCAAGCGCTCCACAATTGGTAGCTTGTGTAAGGTTGTGGAGTGCTCTTAACTTTGTGTAAAATCTTATGAGTGAGAGAGAGAGACATTGTAGGTTGGTAGATTCATCTTGAAAGAGTGAATGCTTTAGAAACATACTCGTTGGATCCTCTGAGAAGGCTTGCGACATCAAGACTTTGGTTATAAGCTTGCTCTAATTTCATTATTAATACAATCAAATGATGTTTTCCTATATATTGTATGTAACTTACTTGATAGCTAATGACTTCATGACTTTGTTAGTAAATAGATCATTGTTGTTTCCCCGTTATGTGCTTTTTTCTATTTCTTTTGCGTTGTTTTAGGTTGATCACTCATTGAGAAGAAGGAAGCAGAAGCTAGAGCAGCACAATAGAACTTCATCGACCACCGGTTGAGGTAGGCCTCAAACAATGACTGTTTAAGGAAATCTATTGCTGATCTCTCTTTGCTGTAACTAGACCCCACTCTAGGCCTAGAGGGTTTGCCTTTGTTCGTAGAGGGAACACTCTCCTGCTTCATAGGATGGTGACCGCACTGGGGAGTTTGTCCTATGTTTTGTCTTATTTGTTTTTGCTTGATTTTTCAGTCAATGTCTTTTGGATTTTGGATTGAACCATCAGTCTTCTTGGTTACCTGGGTCAATCTGGGAAATCCCTTTGTTGCCTGTAATGATAGACTGGTCTTTGTTTGGGATTTTTTCTTTGCCTTTCATTGTTTTTAAAATCATCGCTAAAAAATTTTAAATAGTCGCGTCGACGTCACGGTGCCTCTGTTTTGTAAGTCTGTGTGTCACTAAATTCTGTCACACAGCCGCGACGATCACCCATCACATTCACGAGGTGTAGTTTCACGATGATGTTTCTTTGTTGCTATGGCTAGTGGTTGATCGATGCTAGTTTCTTGTGTTATACACACAACGATTCCTGTAGAATTATTTCTTTCAATTCTACCTCCTAAATTCATCAATCTGATTCATCCCTTGTCATCTGTCTCTTATCTATTCGCTTGTTTTAAATGCTTTTAGTTAGGGTGCTTTCTTTCTGGTGCCATTGAAGTGAATCCTGTATTTTGACTCTGTGACCTAGTTTTTCAAATTTTGAATTATTTGGCTTAGTTACTCGTCTTTTTGAGATTCATCCACAACCGTCCCATTAGTTTCCTTGAAATTTTTCATCGCTTATTGCTTGTTGATTTATGTTTAGTGTTTGTTGAACCAATTCCCATGTTGATGTGATTATTTCACTACCAGACATAGATTACAATTGTTTGAGTCAATCAGTTTCACGCATGCTTACTTGTTTCTTTAAAATTTGAAGCTATCAAAGTGAGAGATTGCATTCATTAGTGTGCAAAAGTGAAAATGAATTTCGCATTCCAAGCTTTTCATGTTTGAAAAATCAGAAAGCAAATTTTAAATCTCTCATTAGTAGTACTGATACACTGTAGGGATTGATGTGTTTATGCATTGTGTTTCTTGAGTGACTGCATTTGTTGGTCTTGGTTTTGTCCTAGTTTGGGAATGATCTCTCTACCCTTCTACAAGTAGGAGTTCATCAAAATGAAAGACGTTTTATTCGTTCTAGTTGCATCCTAGGTTTTGATATACATACGGTAAGGCCTAGAAATTGAAACATAATTCAAGATCAACTCTAAAATGAACCGAATAAACCTAAAAACGAATTGGAACATAACACACATTATTTAGATGTCTAGGCTAGAGATGTGCTCCGGAATCGTTAAACCTAGTCTCTATTGTTTTCACTTAAGGTTGGGTGATTCCTCCTTCTGTGATCCAATAGCTGCTAGCACGGACTTGCGCTCCCAGTGCCATCAAGTATATGTTGGGAGACCCCACTAGGTTATCATCCTTTATCCTTAGGAAGTCGTGTCTACAACCTTGCGAACCGTAACGCACCAAACATAGCTTTCAGGAAGACTGATTACCGTATGGAAAGTCCTTGGTTTTCATATGATTGCCAAGGTGTATATGCAGTTTTATAGGTTGTTTGGTAAACCTTTTGCCTAGTTCTCTGGAGTAGTCACTTTCGTTCCTTCTTAAACTCCTTAAAAGAAAAGGTCCATCTGAGCACTTTTCCATTCAGGCTCATTAAACCTCGAAAGAGATAGAGTCACCTTTTCATCCTTTTCTCGACTCTTTAGAGATGAAAAGGTCAATTTTTGTTCCTGCATCATAAAATTTACTACCCACGAAATATTCCTAGTAATAGTTCGAGTTCTTGGTTATGATAAGAGTGTCTTTTAGGCTCGTTCTCGATGGCCAGATGCCCCGAGTCTACTAGCCAAGGTCTTCTCCCAGATGGAAATCCTGGTCCATTTCATCCATTTGGAAATGTCGGTGCTCCGTATATGGCAACATTGTATTTGCTTGGGTTAACCATCGGTTTGCCCATGTGGTTGTTTTCAACCTCAATAGTCCTGAGCATCATGACTCCTGTTCCATCGTCTCCTTCATCTAAACCACGACATGTTGATTCCAAGGCTGAGCCTGTGCCTTCTTGCCCTATTTCTCTGCCTTCCTCTCCTCCTTCGTCTGGTGAAAGTTCCATATCTAGTAACCAGGAGACAAAGAAGAAGAAGAACGAGACAAAGAAGAAGAAGAAGTCCAATAAGAGTGAGGCCACTTGTGCAACTATTGCTCCAAGTACATCTCAGGTCAAACCATCGTCTGCTCCTCCACGGAAGGTTAAGTTTCCTTGTAAATTGTGCAAGAGTGACCATCTTTTTGGTGATTGTCCTAGCATCCCTAGGATCTTCGAAGTATGGTCTCATGATCTGGCTCATCCCTCGTTGTCCTTTGAAGCTCATGATGATGCTATCCTATCAAATGGCAGTGGTAAGAAGAAAAGGAAGATTTGATTCCCCTATAGGCTATGTGAAGGAAACCATCCCCTTCACCTTTGTCCACTCATGGATAAAGCTTCCACCGTTTTGGAAAGTTTTATAGCTTCTTCGCCTCAACTTCCCGTTGGTTGTCAGAGGCTCTCTCTAGACCCTCTCCTTGTTGACAAAGAGATTGGCTTAGATTCTTCTCTTGTCCATCCTCCTCTTTCCAAACCTGGTTGTGCTAAGCCTACTTCAGACCAATCATTGGTCAAAGAGAGTGTCGATTTGTGTTCACCACTTGTTGATCACTCTATTCCGGAAGAGCATCATGATTCTACTGCTTATGTTCTTCTCGTCTCGTTAGATTCTCCTGAGTCCAAGAATGACCCTCTTATCCCTGCTGATCAAGAGCATCCTTCTTCGATTCCTATAGAGCGTGGGGGCAATCATATGATACCGCCACCAAGTAGTTCAGTCATTTCCTTTGACTAGAGTCATTTGACTACATTTCGCCTTCCATCCTACGTCTCTTTCCATATTACTATACATGCCTATGATAAGGGAGTACTTGGCACTTTCTTGGATGAGGGTGCACCGGTTAGCCTCATGCCTTTCACTACTTGGCAAGCTTTGGGCTCCTCGCAGCTTGTGCTAGTTGCATAGAATCTGTTGGCGTTTGACAGAGGAACCAGCCGACCTTTGGGATCCTTCCGAAGTTTCTTGTTACTTTAGCAGGAAAAACCATCTGTATCGACCTGATGGTTGTCCAAGGTGCTTTAGATTTCAGTCTTCTCCTTGGCCATGACTATGTTTATACCATGGGGGCCCTTGTCTCTTCACTTTTCTGTGTGGTCTATTTTCCACACGATGGAAGAATGGTGACCATTGATCAATTATCATTCTTTAGTTCCCCGATGCCTCCTGTGCAGCCGTCATCCCCTATCGGTTCTTACTCACAAGAAGTACCTTCCCAGTCGTACGTCAATTATGTGGCTACATGTTCCATCTCTGCATCTGCTAATGTTCATGTAGATGGTCTCGTACATCATGTAAGGGGCATTGGAACCTGATCATTCATTGGTGTCTCATGACATGTGTTCCTCCTAGAGTGTGGTTCTTCCATCCAATGAAGATCTCTTAGGAGTCATGTTTACATATGACCCATGAGTAGGAGTGACGAGCATAGTTACTTGTCTTGTGTCAAGCTCATTAAAAAATGAAACAAGGAGTTCCAAGGATAGTATGTTCTTGTGTCAACCTCATTAAAAAATGAAACTAGGTGTCTTGAGGAAAGTTCTTGATCTTGTGTCAACCTCGTTAAAAAATGAAACAAGGGTTATGAGGATAGTTTTGACCTTGTGTCGACCTCGTTAAAAAATGAAACAAGGGGTGTCGAGAATAGTTCCTTGTCTTGTGTTAACCTCGTTAAAAAATGAAACAAGGGTTATGAGGATAGTTTTGACCTTGTGTCGACCTCATTAAAAAAATGAAACAAGGGGTATCGAGCATAGTTCCTTGTCTTGTGTCAAGCTTGTTTAAAAATGAAACAAGGGTTATGAGGATTGTTCTTTCGCTGTTTCAACCTCATTAAAAAATGAAATACCTCCCTTTCCCAATCTATTCTTTGCTTAAGATCTCATAAAATCCAAGTTGAGTCTTTCCAAGATCTCGAAAATGAACCTTGATTCCATCCACCTCGTCAAATGCAATGAAGCTGGGGGGGCATGTACCTCGATTTGCATCATTATGCTGGGGGCATGTGAACTTACAAAAAGAATAGTTTTTTGTTTCAAGCTTGTGTAAACATAAAGCCAAATACAATAAGAGTTCTCCATGGTTCAATCTTGTGAAAAAATGAACCCATACCTGATTTACATCTTGTGATTGTCGTTTTTATCCGCTAAATTCTACTAGATGAGCTTTCGTTGTTTCATTCCATCACCACCATCTCTTTGGCCGATCATATGCTTTTACTTGGTTGTTTTTCCTTTCCCGAGGAACCACAGCGATGAGTGGTTTTATTAGCCAGCCTCTTGACCATTACATGTTTTGAGCAGTTCCACCATTGTCGAAACCAATTGCTACCCTTTATACCACTTGTTCCTCTAGGATGAATCACCTTTAAGCTCTTTTCTGACTCGTAAAATATGAAAAAGATTGTCGAGATTTTCCTTTTTGACTCGTTAAACGGAATAAAAAGGCAGTGCACTTTGAGATCTTTTTTGACCATATAAACATGAAACGATTACCAAAATTTTGTTGTTTCAAGTCCGATATTGGTTACGAAATGACATATCTTCGATCGCTTTTCTACTCTTTTGGATCAAGGTCACTAATTATGAAAAGTACTCCTTGGTCATAATGATCAAGCGGTTCTCTCGAGTATTATTTTATGCTTTTTCGGGATCGAGAGACACAAATCTACGAAAAGGGACCCCCTTGGAGTTTTCCTTTCCATGTCTTTTTCAAACTCCCTAAACATGAAAAAGACTCCGAGTTTTACCTATGTCGAACTCATTAAACCCTGACGACATTGGACTCGTCACCATTATGAGACTCAAGCTTCTCCTCCCTAGGGCTCGTTAAACTATTACTAGGTTGGATTTGACCGAAGGTTGAACTTATATTACAAGCACATGTTATCCCCTTCAAGCTTGTTTTCAAAAATAATTGGGGTACTCACCAGCAATGGTGCGGGAAAATTTGGAAATCATCATTGATTATCTATGGCACCTAGTCACTCTTGAACATCGACGCTTTTGCTTCTTGTCAGGTTCGGATATCCATACATTATCATTTGGCCTTCCACGAGTTTGGGTTGTTATTTTGTCTCATTCCATTAGATCCACATTGCTTCCATCCAGCCTCTGATCCCTTGGTACCAAAATGTTGCCGCATTTCAAAGTCGTGTCAATGTTATGTGCAAGAGTACAATCCTTTTGTAGTTTACACCCTTACCTCCTCTTCTGATACTTTGTCTCACCATCTACTACTTGTTCCTTATCTCGTGTCGTTGATGGGGGAAACATCATGTCCCTCCTACGACAGATCATTTCCTGTCAACATCAGCTCATTATCCAGGAGATTGATCTAGAGATCCATTTCAGTACCTTGGAGCTTGCATGCCTCAATGGCAAGTTCTTTGTGCCCGACGACAGACTTTCTTCATTGGTATTTGATTGGGTGATTCCACGGGTGTTCGACTTCAACTCATTTTTCACACTTAGTGGATTGTAGTGGGTACTACCTTGAGAAATATTGACATTATTGGTGGTTTCTCTCATGCTTGTTAACGGTTTACATCATTGGCCAGTAATCAAATGACTTTCTATCATGTTCGACTTCAGCACATTTATTCACATGATAGAATTTGTACTATGATCGATTGGGTTTCAAGACCCGAAAGTAAGATTAAATACATTCAGGTTGCATGGATTGGTTCGTGATTACATATATGACTCATTGATGGATGGCTACGACCATACCTTTGTCATTATTATGGCCTTATCAACTGCGTGGCTGTGTCCATACAACAGACCAAGTCTCATATGTCCTATGGATGGTTGTGCCCATGCCTAGACTATATGTACTTCACTCTTACATATATCAGTTTTACTTGCACTTGCAAGATATTCAAGGTTGTTCTAGTTCAGACAGTTTCACAAAGCATTCCACCCCTCCCACTCTCTCGGGCTTCACGCTTTAGGGGGCATCTATTACGTAGTAATTTTTCACTGTCCTCATTTTATTCCTTCTACTGTGTAATGTGTCAAATCAACATGTCCATATATTCCCATTGATGCAAGAAGATTAAGCAAATGCTCTTTGTTGCTGCAAATGACCCTTATTCCTTAATTTTCTGCCTCGTTGCTAGTAAACCCTTAATATACCTGACGTTCATGTGTCCATAATGGTTTCATCGTGACTCCATCACTGGAGTACATATGTTGCCTGTGACAATCAGATTTCTAGACCCGGCGCGAGGTAATGAGTTGTGTCTTGTGACGATGAGTCCACTTGCATTGCTTCCTTGCGATGTAGTCATGAGTAATCAGTTTATGTCCCGCGACAATCCAGATTGGGTGAATTTGTTCTAACAGTTGGCCTTTTGGATGTCTCCAGACCTGGTTGTTGGCATAGTTTGTGTCGCCCTTCCTCCTTTGGTATGGCAGTTCCGTCATTTGTGTTACCTTCCTTGAGGATGAGCTCTCTCTTCCATATTTCATGGAGACTCCTTCTCCTATTAAAGCACTCACCTTTGATGTGACTAGCTAGTTGGTAATTCCTTTGTTGGAGTAGTGTTGTTGGCGCTTTTGAGTTTGATAGATAGTCGATGTGGGTGTAATAGGTGTGGGATTGATTGATAGCTTTTGGAAGGTTGTGGAGTGCTCTTAAATTTGTGTAAAATCTTATGAGTGAGAGAGAGAGACATTGTATGTTGGGAGATCCATCTTGAAAGAGTGAATGCTTGAGAAACATAGTGGCTGGATCCTCTTAGAAGGCTTGCAACGTCAAGACTTTGGTTCTAAGCTTGCTCTTATTTCATTATTAATAAAATCAATGATGTTTTCCTATATCTTGTATGCAATTTACTTTATAGCTCATGAATTCTTGACTTTGTGAATAAATAGATCATTGTTGTTTCCCGGTTACGTGCTTTGTTGTATTTATTTTGCATTGTTTTAGGTTGATCACTCATTGAGAAGAAGGAATCAAAAGCTGGAGCAGCGCAACAAAACTTCATCGACCACAGGTTGAGGTAGGCCTCCAATAATGATTGTTTAAGGAAATCTATTGTTGATATGTATTTTCTGTGACTAGACCAACTCTAGGGCTAGAGGGGTTGCCTCTGTCTGCAGAGGGAACACTTTCCTGCTTCACACCTAGGTTTCCCTTAGCTACTCCATCAATGTTAACCTTTAAGAAACCACAAGGAGGAGGCTTCCAAATGGTATAACACTTGTTTATAAGGCTCGCTACCTTCATTATTCCCAAAGGATTGATAGACTAGAGACCCAAGTGAAGTAAAATTCTCTCATCATGGGGTACTGGAGGATCTTTAGGAAGGGTCCGTAGCAGGCTTCCTACTGTGTCTTTGAGCTACCTCAGAATTAGCTCAACTATATGTTGGGGTTTGTTTGATTTGTTTTTGAATATTCGGTTGTTGCGTTCTTTCCATAGGTTCCAAATGATAAAACCTGGAACCAGAATCCAGGCTTTATTAACTATCTCATTCCCTGAGAAGTTCTTCCTCCAATTCTTTAGAGTGTTAGACATGCTAAGACTATCCCTATCAGTTTCTCTAAAAATAATAGCCACCCAGTCCCACACCTTTGAAGTGAAAGGACAGAGGTTGAGAAGGTGTTCAATCACCTCCTCATGAGCGCCATAGAGGTAACACCTGGAAGGATCAATGAGGCCTTTCTTGAGGAGATTATGCCAAGTTAAGATCTTCCTTTGATGCATTAGCCAGATGAAAAGCTTTATCTTCATCCAATGTGGACTTTGCCAAAGTTTCTTCCAAATCTGATCAGGATTCACAAAGTTAAACATTGTGGCTTCCTGTTTTGCCTCTTTGAGATTAAAGTGGCCTTCAGTGTTCTTACCCCATCTTAATTTATCCATTGAGGAAGAGACAAGAATCCTTATATGCTCTATCTCCTTTGTGAGAGCTTCTACCTTAGTCTTCAGCTGGTTTTCATCACTGTATTCAAGATCCTTCCACTCCCTCCATTTTCGATTATTCCTTCCCTAATCCTAGAAGTCTTATACCAAAACCATACCTTTGCTATGTGTGTCACTTTTGAGATCTGTAAATTCATCCCTATAAAGGTTTGGTTGTTGTTGCTAGTTGTTCTCTGAAAATCGAGCAAGATCCCCTGCTCGAATTTCCCAAAACCAATGTTGTTGAACAATGTTTTTATTATCCCAGGTAAGGTTCCAAATATGGGAGCCCCTAATTTGCCCTGACATTCTAATGTGATCTTTCTCCTACCAATGTTTGGCATACTTTGTTTCCAAAGCTTAGCCCAGGGCGCATTCGATTTCTTAATCCATCTCCACCAAAGCTTGGCTCCCAAGACTCTGTTAAGGGTCTCAGGGTCATGAAGCCCCAATCCACCATGGCACTTGGGCTTGCAAAGCTTGTACCAGGCTACTAAAACCCACTTCTTTTTCTCTTCCCCTCTGCCCCACACAAAGTCCCTTTGTATGCTTCTTATTTTTTGCTTAATACCTTAAGGATCTAGAAGAGTTGAAAACATAAAAATGGGAATGGCCTGCAAGACGACCTATGTGAGCACAAGGCACCCTAGCAGATTTAGTGATCTACATGTCCATTTTCTGATCTTGTCCGAAAGTTTATTTAAAATTGGTTCCCACACTTTATTGCATAGCGGTTTGTCAGTAAGGGGAATGCCAAGGTATTTGGAAGGCATCTGTTCTCTTTGAAATCCAAGAATTCTAGTAATATTTCTCTGAATAGCAATATTAGTGTCAAAGATAAAAACTTTGGACATGTGAAGGCTTACCTCAGTACCTGCTGCCATAGCAAAGTCATTTAAGATGATTTTGATTGCTCTAGCCTCCCTGAATATAGGTATGCCCTAAAACATTGTTTCATCAACAGATTTTTTATGAGCATTTGCCTCTCCATTTGCAGTGAGTTTCATCCCCTGAATTCTTCCTTCAACATTTTCCATTTTAATCGCTTTACCTAGCCCTTCTATCATGAGGATGAAGAGGAACGGTGAAAGCGGGTCTCCTTGTCTAAGCCCTCTAGAGGGACTGAAGGTCCTTAATGGAGCTTCATTAAGCAGTATGGAAAAAATGGTTGAGGTAACTAAATCCATGACCCATCTTATGCAATTCTAATCAAAACCATAAGCTTTTAGAATTACTCTTATGTAAGCCCAACTCAATTTGTCATAGGCTTTCATGAGGTGCAACTGAATGATCATACCAGCTTGTTTGTTGTTTTTGAGAGAGTGTACTACCTCATGAGCTTGGATGATATTGTTGAGGATTTGTCTTCCCTCCACATAGCCTGTTTTCTCCTTTGATATGAGAGAGGGTAGAAACGGTTTGAGTTGATTGGCTATAACTTTGGAGATAATTTGATACACCACATTACATAAGGATATGGGCCGAAACCCATATAGAGTCATGGAATTTACCTACTTTGGAATCAGAGCTATGAAAGATGCATTCAAAGCCTTCAAAAATTTTTTGGATCTTCTTTAGTCTTCCACAACCTCGAGGGTGTTATGTTTGACAGTTTCCCAATAGGATTTGAAGAAGTCTACATTGAATCCATCCGAGCCTGGTGCTTTTCCACTTTGCATTTCATTTATCACTTCACTGACCTCCTCTTCCAATACTGGCCTGTTGAGATTGTGGTTGTCCTCTCTGGTAACCAGCTAAGGGATGTACCAAGTGAAATGATCAATGAACCTAGATTTGTCCTCCAGTTGCTCCTTTGCAATTTTGTAGAAGTGTTGCACAAGGACCAATTCCATATCATTGTGAGAAACAAGCTTAATGCCTTGAGAATCTTTGATTTTTGTGATTCTATTGTGTGCCCTTTGAGCTATAGTGGTTTTGTGGAAGAATTTTTTGTTTCTTTCTCCCTCTTTTATCCATTGTATCCTTGATTTCTGCCTCCAAAAAATTTCTTCTTGTTAGCATCGATCCAACCATTCTTCCTGTAGAGAGTTAGTTAATTTTTGCCACTCTTTGGTGAAGCCATCTATGATGTTGATCTAATTGATCTCTTGGAGCTTTAGTTTAGTTTCTCTTTTGGCTTTGAGGATGTCTACAAATTCATTTTTGTTCCAAAATTTAATATGGGATTTGATATGCTTAAGTTTCTCCTAGAGCATATGCATTCTTGTGCCAAAAATATTCAACTCCTCTCTCCACCATTTATCAACATAATTAGTGAAATTAGGGCATGAGAGCCAGGCATTTTCAAACCTGAAAGGTCCGTTTCTCGGAGTGCCCAGAAAGGTAGCTTCTAGCTATATAGGCCAATGATCCAATCCTCCAAAGGGTAAAATGGAGGCTATCATGGCAGCTCTTGAGAGAAAGAGGTCCTCTGAAATCTTGAACTTATCGAGTTTGGAAGAAACTTGATAAGCCCCTCCCCTTTTGTTGTTCCAAGTGAAGGTTCCATTAATTGTTTCAGTGTCTACTAGCCTCATGTTCATAACAAAGAATGGAAGGCCATGGAGTTGCTGCCTAGCTGTCCAATACCTCCTTTTTTTCCGAAACAGATCTTATCATATTGAAATCTCCTACATCGATCCAGGGGAAGATGGGATGTCTCCCTCTTAGTTACTCCAGGGAAGTGAGAAGCTTGAGTTTGTCTGCTTGCTTTTGAGGTCCATAAACACTTGTAATCATGTATATCTCTTTGTCCCCTACAAGTTGACATATCAAGGAGAGATAGTTCCTGGGATGCTTCAGCATCCAAAATTCCAAATTGTTGTGGGTCCCACAAGGTGAGAATCCTCCCACCGAGTGATTTGCCTTAAATTCTAAATAATCATGTTTAAATAACCACTTATAATGAATATCTCATATCTTTTCCATCGAACATTTTGTCTCTTGAATGAAAACCATGTCTGGTTTTTCTTCTTTCATTTTGTTACTAAGATTTATGTATTTCCTCCTATACCCTATTCCTCTAATGTTCCAAGTTTTGAACTTCATTAAGAAAGGTTACTAAAGGAATAACTAGTAAGATCTTTCATCTTACCTAATTTGATCAACAATTTTCCACATTCATTCAGCAATTCATTCTGTCTCTTTCTTCCTCTTTTCCTACCCAAGTTCTTTGGAGATCGTTCCTGAGAATTCTCCATCACCTTGACCCCGCTTGGCTCCTAGATTTCATGATTTCTTTTGACTCCAGCTCACTTCACTTGTGACCTCTAGGGAAAGAGTTGTTGTACTCTATCATAGTCCTCTTTTGGCAGGGATTCCACTCCTATGTTTTTTCCTTGTTCCAAAAATTTCTCTAGATCTAGATTTTCCCTATCCAGGATCTCCTATAATTCATGGTCCTTTGTTCCTGTTTCAATTGGAGTCATTTCCTAGTCCCTATTGATCTCCATTAGGCTTGGTATATCATCCTTTTGCCGGTTGTCTACTTTGATATCCTCCATGTCAGCTACCTTATCATGTTCCTTTGTTGCATTCTCCATATCCTCGACTGTCTCCTTATTCCCCTCTTCTCCCTCCAAGATCTTGAAGCTGTTTTGTCTTGTATGTCTATCCTCACTTGCCTTCTTGTATGGATGCTTACCCCCTTTTCCTTTACTTCTGACTTTGTTGAAACCCTCGTGATCTCTCTCCATAGTGGTTTTCTGGTTATCTTCCCTATTGATTGTGGACCAATCTCTATATAGATGCCCATATTCATGGCATTTGTAGAATCTAAATGGTATGTGCTCATAGTACACTATCTGCAACCATTCTTCATCATATACTTCTAAAGTGATCGCTTCTGGAAGGGCTCCAAATAAATCCATTTCCACACATATTTCGGCAAAGGAGGTATATCTTCCTTTTGGAGTTGCCTCTGAGATCTTTACAAAATGTGCTAGCTTTTGCCTATGGTTTTCAAATATTCTAGTAGCCAATAATCTAGGGGAGGGGAAAGTAGTCTTATCCAAACTGGTACTGATGTGAATGTTTCATGTTCTGGGACAAAATTCATCATCCATGGCCACATGTAGAGCCCTGCCATAGCATAGAAATAGGGCCCCCCTTCAAACACTCTATCTTTGTCCTTTAGGCTTGTGAACACTACTGTGAAAAAGCCCTTAGAACTGCAATGTAAATGTATTTCTCCCTTTGGCTTCCAATGGCTCCTTATCCAGACATTTAACGCCCTCTTCGTCGGCCATAACCCCATGAACTTGCATATGATTGCATGCTTTGTCATATGATCTCTATGAGCCTGTATCACTAGGTGTTATAGACATGTTTGGGCACTGCAACCCCAATCTTAAATGTCCATAGACGGAGGGCTCCTAAGTTCCTAAAAGTGTTGCTTCACTACCTAAAGGAACAAGGTCAGCTGATTACATCATCTCCCAGAAGTTCTCCGCTAAAAATTGCTCAGAAATGGTCAAAACTGGACCATACCGAATACCCAATGTAGAGGGTGCGATGCATATCACCTTCCCATTGTAAAGGGTGTGATGCATACTAGATGGCCCCTCTATAGGGTGCGATGGGCGAGAATGGACAAATGGCAGAGACAGTTTGTGAGGTGGAAGATCATAGAATCTTCCAGAAGCTTCCCCTCTAACACTTGCCTCTCTGTTTTCGACCAGGGATGAGTAAGAGATCATCAGTCTCCAAGTTGAATCAAGAACTATCAAAGAGAGGACACTAATCAAGACCCTAGAAGATGACTCACCCCCCTACAATCATCTATATGTGGATCCCTCATCATAGAGATCCACGAGCTGGAATCTTGTATCTTGTAGAGAAGTGTTGTTGGTTTTTGGTGAAACTTCATAGTGTTGGGTGATCTAAGCTTTACTTGAGGTGAAGAAGGGCTTTCTTGCTGGAGGATGATGTTGGGTCAGAACAATTGGTTGTAATCTTGTTGCTATTGTTGATATTAATAAAGCTATTCAAGTTTTCCTCAACATTCTTGTATGTTTGATTGTATATGCATTTGTGTGGTTAATACATATATGGTCCTGTGTTATTTATGAATATAGATCACTGTTCTTCAATAGTCTTATGCTACATTGATTCCACAAGTGCTCTTTGAAGCTGGGTAGATGAAGAAGAAGCGGCAAAGATCTATCAAGAAGGAGAGGAATCAAGCAAGGAACCAGGTGCAAGACTAAAGTTGGTGTCCTTTGTTCCACTCTTATCTATTTTTCATAAAGGAAAGAAAAAGTAGTCTTTACTTGTTTGTTTCTAAGATAACTACCAGTCGTAGTGGGAATAACAACTTCGAGTGGACACTATTCCTGGTAACAAAATGGCGACTCCGCTGGGGAGCGAATAGATTGTTTGTTAGTCTATCTTTGTTTGTTTTATAAACTTACAGACGGAGCCCGAAGTCAAGCCAGCTAGCCTTCGAACTACATTTGTTATGCAAATGAAAAGTAGATCAATGCTAATTCAGTCTATCTCTGCGTTTTGTTTATAAATTGAACAATAAATCTGCAAACATTCTAATTTCCCTAAGTGGCGGCTATAGTAACCTCCTTAGATCAACCCCTGTGATTTACATTTACTGAACATCACTTACTCGACCTAAATCCCTGAACTGAATTGTAAATTGTGAGCAAAGACTCGTTAAAAGTCTAACGTTGGTACCATCGTGCCCTCCCTTCAAGGTTGTTTGTATGCATCGCACTTCCCGTGTGCAGTAGGTGAGATGCATACTGGATTCCCTATGTGACAGGTGTGATGGTTAGGGAAGGTTAATTTTACTTTCAGACTTTGGTTTTTCTTCACTCTTTTCAGTTCTATTCAGGAGTTTTGTTGTCTGTGGTCAGTATATCTCTGAATACCCCCTTCTCTTACATCATTCCGCCTCTATTGTGCAAAGAACTGTAAGTATTTTTATGTATTGTGCACCATTTTCAGTTCTATTTTGCAAAGAAGTAGCATAGTCGAACTATCGTTTCTTAATTTGAAAGTGTCGTAAGTGTTGTTTTTGTGCTCCTTCCTAGTCTATTTTTATGTATTGTGCTCCTTCCTCTTCGCTTGATGAAGCTGGTAAAACCAAAGATCAAGTAACTGAGAAGAAGAAGAAGCAGAAAGAGAAAAAATAAAAGAAGAAGAAAGAACCAAAAGCGAAAGGGGGTAACCATGCGTCGTCTAGCGAAAATCCTCACACCGCATTGTCTAAACCTAAATCTCCATGTGTCATTTGCAAAGGAGACCACTATCATCGAGATTGTGCTTGCATCCCTCAGATCTTAAGGGACTGGTCTCCTCGTTTGCACAATCTGGTGTCGTCAACCTCTGATGATCATGTTGAAAGTACACCATCAACTAGTGAAAGTGAAGTGTTTGGACAGAAAAGAAATCACAAATTTCCTTGTAAATTGTGCGAAGGTGATCACATTGTCCACCGTTGTCCCTTCCTAGATGAAGATAAAAGAGTTTTGGATGACCGTCTTGCTTCACTGCTACGGCTCCCTCCTGGACATAAGAAACTCTTGCCAAGTCCACCACTGGTTGAAAATCCAACTGGCACGCCATTGTGGTTGGTCGAAATGTCTATCATTGAAAATGAACCCTTTGAATCCATACCAGACAAAAGTCAAAAGGTCGAAGTGGCAATTGACCTGGTCTTGCCTTCAAAAGGTTCATCTTCGAATGATATTGTCTCTGAAGAGAAAGAGAACGACACCGTTCAAATTATTTTCATAAACACAGACTTCGATGAACTTGTGGCAGTCTACCCATTCCTTTACCGCAGGAAAGGAAGTTCATTAGAGTCATATCCGGCCATCTATTCGGTCCCATCTACAAGCAACCTAGTCATTTCCTTCGATTGGAATTTATTAGGCATACCCCATGTACCAGCTAGTGTACCATTCAGAATCATTGTACAAGCTTACAAAATGGTCATGGCTGGTACCATCATAGATGAAGGGGCTTCCGTGAGTATCCTTTCCTCAACTGCTTGGAAAGCACTTGGTTCGCCATCGCTTTTGCCTAAAATGAGAAATCTGACAGGCTTTGACAAAGGAACCAGTCGATCGTTAGGGATCCTTCCCAATGTGCCCATTACTTTGAGAAGGAAAGTTGTTCACATGAACGTGATGGTAGTCCAAGGACCCCTGGATTATAATCTACTCCTTGGGCGTGACTATATTTATTGCATGGGAGCCGTCGTCTCCTCACTCTTTAGAGTAATGCTTTTTCCGCATGAAGGCAGAGTGGTCAAGCTCATAGACCAACTATCATTCCCTGGTTCACACATAGCAAATAGTCAAATGCCATCCCTAAATGGTATTTTCATGCAAGGAATGTCTCATCGATCTCCAGTCCGTCCACCTGATGAGCGGGAGTGATTCAGGACGATACGACTTAAACCCAGGGGGCATGCACCTTGGTCTGTTTCGGAAGCTAAACCTTGGGTATATAGTAGGTTTCCGCAGAGGATATATGACTAGTCTGACACACCCGTCTGTTTAGGAAAATGGGATTAGATTGGAATAATATTCCCTCGTCAAAGTTATGTGAGTGGAGGCGACTGCGCCACTCACCTTTGTCTATTTCGGTAGACATCGCCAAGGAAGCATTTTTTCTGTGACGCGGATGGAGAGCTTTCATATGGTAACCTGGGAATTTTTCGCTATACCAGGGGGCATGCAAACCTTTTTGCATGCAAGCGAAGAGCGATCCTAGCTTGCATAAAGAAAGGATCTGGGGAAAAGCTTTAAAAGGTGCAAGCCCCATAAAAAATGGCATCTTAGATGGGATATCCTTATTATATGACTGGCACGAGTAGTTTTAATGCAGAATTCAAGCTCATTAAAAAAAAACATAAGCAATGAGCAAAGGTTTACCCCAGAGTTTAAGCTCATTAAAAAATGAACCAATTTTCTGGTAAATAACCATTGTGAATGCATTATCATCAGCTTTTGAACCTTGGTCGTGTTCTCATCATCACCTCCACTCTGTTTTTTAGCCGATCATTCACCTCCATTTGATTGTTTACCCTTTTGAGGAACAGCTACAAAGAGTGATTCTATTATCAATCCTTGTGACACTGCCATGATTGGAAAATTCCAAACCTTACCTGGAATCAACTGCTACCCGAAATCATCACTCGTTCCTCAAAAAACGAGTCTCCTTTAAGCGCTTTTCAACTAACTCACAAAATATGAAAAGATTACCGAGCAATTAGCCTCTCTGCTCGTTAAAGTCATCGGAAGTGCTATCCCTCCTCTAGATTTTAATCTTTTTTGGACTTGAGGGATTATTACACAAAAAGATCGAGCGCTTGTCTTGTTCGGCTCATTAAAATTACCGAACATTCATACCTTTCGTATTATTTTATTCTTTTTCAGACTTAAGGGATTATATGAAAAAAAAGAATCTTTGGAGTTTCCTTTCCATCCCTTTCAGACTCTCTAAAATTGAAAAGGACCGAGTTATCTTTGTCGTTAAGCTTGTTAAAACTGAATAGCAACAAACTCGTCCAAATGAACGAGAATGAGTTTCACTGTTGCTAGGCTCATTAAAATATACTGATAGGTTCACCTGAAGGGCGAATTATAGAACAAGCATATGTTATCCTCCTCAAGCTTGAAAAAAATAAAGAGGTACTAGTCAGCAATGACTGGTGAAAATTGGAAAGAAAACTTCAAGAAACTTTATTGGTAGTAAGTCGCTCTTGAACATGACACTTTCTCTCCGCATCCAAGTCGAGTTGGGTTGTTTCGTTCGCTGGTCATATCACCATTGGTCCATCACACCATCCATCTTTGGGGTTAATGCTACCAATCCATCGTCAGTGTCGCCAATATGTTCAAGAGAAGACATTTAGAGAATTCACCTATGACTCACCCGCTACAATACATTCACGCTCCATTCTTTCATGACCGCCACCCTGAACCCTATATCATCGGATCGTTTTCACCTCCAAAATAATTTGCTCCGTTCCATGTCATAGATGTTGGATTCATCAAGACCCTCTTATGACGGGTCACTTCTTGTCGATGGCATCTCATTATCCAAGAATTCGACCTAGGAACAACCCTTTCAGTACTTTGAAGCTTGCATGCCTTAATGGCAAGTTTCTCACTTTCGTCGACAGGTTTACATTAATGGCCTTCGACCGAGAGATTTTGCATGGTGTTCGATGCCAAGTCCTTTTTCTCACTGCGTGAATTGTACTGCAGTACCTTGAGGGTCATTGTCATTATTGGTGATTCCTCTCGCGCCTATTAACAGCTTACATCATTGGCCGGTAATCGGGCGATGTCTTTCCATGTTCGACTCCAGAACATTTTTTCACATGGATCGACTTGTACTCCGAGTGAATATTGAATGAGTTTTGAAGACACCAGATCTAGTTTCATCCATCCAGGTTGCGATATATTCAGGAATATAAAGACATCGAATGTACATCATTGCCAAACATATGATCATCCAAATCAAAGGATGATGAGTCCGAATCATCAGTCTGCTACACAGATAATTGTCTGTCCTATGTACATTAAAATGAATTTATAAAGCTGAGCATAGGAATGCCCACCTCAGCTAGATCATGAAAAATATTACAAAGATAATGTATTGTATTGTATCTTATTACAGGTCGCCTCCCAGCTTGAAAAAACTTCGGATCCTCATGATAAAGCATTTCACCTGACATCAAAAGATGAACGACCTCATGCTTTAGGGGGCAACTGTTATAGACATTTTTGGGCACTGCAACCCCAATCTTAAATGTCCATAAATGGAGGGCTCCGAAGTCCCTAAAAGTGTTGCTTCACTAGCTAAAGGAACAAGGTCAGCTGATTACATCATCTCCCAGAAGTTCTCCACTAAAAACTGCTCAGAAATGGTCAAAACTGGACCATACTGAATACCCAGTGCAGAGGGTGCGATGCATATCACCTTCCCAATGTAAAGGGTATGATGCATACTGGATGGTCCCTCTATAGGGTGTGATGGGTGAGAATGGACAAATGGCAGAGATAGTTTCCGAGGTGGAAGATCATAGAAGCTTCCAGAAGCTTCCCCTCTAACACTTGCCTCTCTATTTTCAACCAGGGATGAGTAGGAGATCATCAGTCTCCAAGTGGAATCAAGAACTATCAGAGAGAGGACACTAATCAAGACCCCAGAAGATGACTCACCCCTCTACAATCATCTATATATGGATCCCTCATCACAGAGATCCGGGGCTAGAATCTTGTATCTTGTAGAGAAGGGTTGTTGGTTTTCTGATGAAACTTCATAGTGTTGGGGGATCTAAGCTTTACTTGAGGTGAAGAAGGGATTTCTTGCTGTAGGATGATGATGGGTCAGAACAATCTGTGGTAATCCTCTTGCTATTCTTGATATTAATAAAGTTATTCAAGTTTTCCTCCACATTCTTGTATGTTTGATTGTATATGCATTTGTGTGGTTAATACATATCTGGTCCTGTGTTATTTATGAATATAGATCTATGTTCTTTGATAGTATTATGCAGCTTTGATTCCACAGGTACTCTTTGAAGCTGGGCAGACGAAGAAGAAGCAGCAAAGATCTATCAGGAATGAGAGGAATCAAGCAAGGAACCAAGTGCAAGACTAAGGTTGGTGTCCTTTGTTACACTCTTATCTATTTTTCATAAAGGAAAGCGAAAGTAGCCTTTACTTGTTTATTTCTAAGATAGCTACCAGTCCTAGTGGGAATAGCAGCTCCGAGTGGACACTATTCCCAGTAACATTGGGTAGCTCAATACGACACGTGGAATAATGCCTGACTGTGGCTTGCAGACTCCAGTGGTTTTACTGGAAGCTAGTATTTGACTATTGCCTCCATTCCCCTTTTCTTTTCTCATTTCCAGTTGATTCCCTTCCTGATCCTGATCTCCGATTCTTCCAGATGTCCCCTGACTTTGTGTTTCTAAGATCTTGTCTAGCGGTTTTTTTAAATGTTTCTTTCCTGCGTCCCGACTCCCTCTTGAGACTACTCGGTTGTAGGAGGGAGCAACACTCCCCCCTACACTCCCTGCCATGGTACCCTGAATCCAAAACGTTGTCTTCAACTCCAACCCTAGCTTCTCCTTCTCCCCACCGAATATGATTGATTATTTGAAAATGAGAATTATTTGGAATAATTTCTGAGTGAGAGTGTTCATCATTTTTACACGTGATTCGAATTTTATTATGAGGATTCAGTTGAGAAAAATACATATCAACGTCCTCAATGGTGGAGTAATTATCATAAATTATTTCACAACATTCTCTAGGATTCCCTCCAATATTATCCTATGTTTCAAAAAAAAAAGGAATATGAAGCACATGTTCATTAATGCAAGAAGAATGATTAATAATTGATTCTATATCTTTATAAAACTAATTGGCAATTCATTTATGTCAACCTCTCTTTTTTTTTTAAATAACATTATTGCAAAGAGGGAAGAAATTGCTATCAACAAAATTATCAAGATAGAAGCTAAAATGACAATCATAAGCAATGAATTTGAAAATGTTTCTATTTGAGAACTCTTGTGCATTTTCTTCATTGTAAATCTCATATTTAAGATCATTTACTTGGCTAATTGTTATTTCTTAAAGAATATTGCTTTTCTTTCCTGAATTTGGCAATTACTCATCATGTAAGAATTCAAAACTTTGTACAATAGATTTCACGTTATTGGAAACTTTATTAACTGCTTGTACTTGTTGATTTAGGATCTCAAGATAATCGTTTCTCTATGATTATTTCTAGTATCTTCTTGCAGCTGATTAGTGAAATTTCCCAAGCTCTGCGATCCTCGTTCATTAACATGATTATCATTAATACCATAAGAGGTATGTACTAAATTTAAGAATTTATCATACATGGTTGAGGCCACTTCATCATGATTTTCATGCACCTCTATGTTGGAAATTTCAATTATGTTAATAAAATTAGAAGAGGATTGGTCATATCTTCTAATAATTCCACACAGATTATAAATGGGAGTGTGAGAGTAAATATATTCAAACCAATATAATAATTCCTCTTTTGAAGATTTATCTTTAATTTTAAACCTCAAGCAATTTAAATGAAATTGAATGGAAAAATCAATAAAATGTTCATTTTTGAACCTTCGTAAATGTGGATCGACTAATGAGTGACAACAGACCCAACTAGGAGACCTAAACTGAAGACCCAACTAGCATACCCAACCAAGAGACCTTGCCGTAGCTGTCACACCTACAACTCCTACGCCAAACTCCAAAATCAAACCTTGACCTCCTAACTCCCAAACTCCAAACTCCCTGTTCATAGACATAGGCATCAAATCTACAAAGAAAAACTGCAATAAATTGATCCTAGTTGTGAATAGAGGAAACTAGAAATGATTGACACCAACTTTTGGCTTTTTGGAAGAATGTAAGAGTAAAAATCCGATGCAAAATGCCTTCATTAATATCATGAAAAGTAGGATTTAAAAAATCTGAATGAATTGTGTAGCATGATTAAAAGAAAAAGTATTCCTCTTACAGCTAAATTTGAGACAAGAGTCTTACCACTTTTGGTGGCTTATTGGAAGATGCACATCTAAAAATACAACTCCAAATTAGAAGTTTAAGAGGAGCCATTATAATAAAAATAAAATGTTAGAATGAAAAGACTCCAATAGAAAACATTTTTTTGGCCCTCCTTCTACTGCCAAAAATGTTGAAGGCTCGAAATTCTCTACCTACAACATTATAAAGGAGACCACCTAGTCCGGATCTTAAAAAGCTCTTTTTTCATTTAAATGGTGGTTCTGACTCGTTAAACTAGGTCCAATTACCTTCTCTCTTTCTCTAATGACTTAAAATATAACTTTCATCTTCCAATAAAAAAGAGACATAAGATCAACCCTCTTGCTTATCAAGAAATAAAAATGATCCTTAAGCTAATTGGGGGCTCATCCAAGCCACAACTAAAGTTTTCCTCTTTGGGAAGAGAACTTCTAAGAATATAGAATTAAATCTAAATGCAAAATTATCCCAAAATACAAGCAAAAGGAAATAAATCCTAACCCTGTCTCAGTTAGGAACATATAGATCTAACCCAACCAAGAGCAAGATCTTTAGATGATTGGGATTTAAATACGTTTCGCTTATAAGGAATATCAAGCTAACAAAGTAGTTTAATTAACTGCCATTATGAATGTCAAAAAACATTATGTTCAAAGACCTCCTAACTGAGATAATCAATTGATAACATTTAGGAAGTACTTCACAAAATGATATTGATTGTTAAATGAGTAACTCGAATGATTAAATAATAATATAAGGAAGTAGTTCACATGATATTACTATTTGTTAATCAATATCAAAAGGTAGATTTTTGAGTAAATAGTTACTAAGAAATCACAATTCAAACCCACAAGAGCAGAGATGAATAATAACATATAATTGAGACAAATTACGCATACTGATAGTAGTGCACAAATATAAATAAAATGACACATTTTTGTCATCATAAATTGAAACCAGTATTTAAAATAATAGTATTATAAATACCAATTTATTGAATATGTTTCCTTGGCTCTAGTCTCCAACAATATTTTACAGTGCTTTAAACATCTGCTTTAAAACAAGAGTTAATGTAGTACAAGTTATGTTCTCCATACATAATTCAAAATGTAAAAGAAAAATCATCAATAATCATTAAATCTGAGATTTTATATCCTCTCATCTACAACTCTAAATCTTCATTAAAATAGCTCTTTAATAATTCCAGAATTGTAGAGAAGAGAAACCCCTATTACATTGTACAATTTCTTATTTATAATATTTACAAAAAGAATTCTCAATAAGAAAGTTTGTTGAAGAATAAATCAGCACCATCAATTTTCATTGGCCCAAAATCCCATTTTTCTCTTGTTGGAGCCTTCTCATTGATTGAGATTTTTTTCTCTTAATTTATTCAAATATTGCCATGCAAAAAACAATAAAAAATAAATTAAAATGTAAACATAAAATCAAAATACCAAATCTAGAATAGAAACGTATGTAATCAAATTTAATTAAATAAATTAATTAAAAATAAATTAATATATTTCTATTGATACGTGTGAGGATTTAATTGGTTAGGGAGCACATAGACCAATGGATTTGTACTCAAAAGAAGTTGTGAACAAATGAGAATGCAAAAACTAACACTTAGAAAATTGATTTTGTTTAAAAATTCAGAGCTTCATCTTCTACTTAATTTTAGACCCATTAAATGATCAAATATGGTTTTTGAGCTACTTCATAAATAATCTTCATTATTTTATATACCTATTGAACCATCTTGTGCCTCCTTTTCCCAAGCAATACTCAATTTATAAGCCTCCGAAGTTAATGGATCAAAACTATCAAAATTTTGAAAATTCTCTTGACACGATTAAAAAAAATAGATTTTTAAATTAAATTCTAATCCTAAATTAAATTATAATGATTAATTAATTAATACTAAATTATATTTATGTTATTAATATTAACTAATTATAAAATTAATTAATATAAAAAATTAGAAATTAATTTATAATTATAATATATTATATTAATATTATAAATTAATTATAATTTAATATTATAATTATAATTATAATCTACTCTAATAATTTTTATATAATTAAAAAACATATTACAAATAACTTCAAACCATAACACACGAATTTAAACCATAACATATGAATTCACGTGAGAAGAGTTTCATGGAGGGAGGATGGTGTTAATGAAGATGATGGAGTGATAAGGAGGGGAGACGGAGTAGGACGGAGGGATATGGTGATGTAAGCATGGGTAGGGCGGAGTAGAAGAGCTATAAGGAGGTTAATTTAAAAATTTTATATTAAAATTAGAAAATTCACTGTATAATTTCAAATTGTGAGTACAAGAGTTGTAAGGAGGTTAATTTAAAAATTTTATATTAAAATTAGAAAATTCATTGTATAATTTCAAATCGTGAATTGTTAAATGAACAATTAAACTTGCGATATATGATATGTGATATATCGCATCACATTTTTTTAATTGGATTTTTTTAATTTTGGGATTTGGGAAAAGATGTTTTGATATCAAGTGAGGTTTATGTGGAATTAAATATTTTTTAAATTGAACTACAATTATTTTTCAATTTTAAGATTATATGTTTGACAATTTGTTTTAAAATAATAAATTAGAGTAAATTATCGAGATCCCTAAACGTATTTTTCAACGTTCTATAATTTTGATGGGTCATTTTGTAGTACCGTTGGTGAAAAAATAAAAAGAAATAGTAAAATTTAATTAAGAGTTAATATTTACAATGAGGGACTATTTTACTTGCAAAAATTGAAATATCATATATTTTATACATTTTTAAATTCTTGTCACAAAAATGATCAAACTTCAAAGGAGTGTCATTTTCAAACTGGTTGACCAAATCGGGCGAAACAAGTATCAATGGAAAGCTAGTGAAAAATTGAAATCAAAGAAAAATCAAAATATAAATTGGATGAAAATAAAGAAAATAGAAAAATTGTAAGACAATTAACTTAAATGAAAATCATAAAAGACTTTTGCCAAAAATTAATATGAACGTTCCCCATTATTTGAAGTAATTGAGGGTATTGGGTTTTCTCTACAATAGATTCGTGTGAAAGGTCAAAGATCTAATGACAACCCCAAATATTTCAATATATCCACTAATTTACATAAGATTTGCAAGTCGAATTAAAAGAGTTGGGAATCACAAATTGCGAGATTATAGACTTGGTGGTTGCGGAACAATTAGTATGTGTTAATTATAATAGCACCCGTCTCATTCCCTTCACATGAATTAGAGAGAATAATGAAGGTGGTTAGTATCCATTAAGATAGAGCATGACTAGTTGTTCCCCTTAGAGAGCATATTGCTACAAAATTAATAGAGCCTCCTTGTCTAAGTAGGACATGTAAACACAACATGTGATTGATGAACCTAGTGTACCTACAACCTCGTTTCCTTGAATTTTTATTTCAACAATGAGATCGTGGCTATGGGAATTATCTAGAAATATTTTGAAGTGCATTTTCCCATCACAAAAGTGAGCCGAAGCATGAAAGGAAGCTTAATATGAGAGTGTTGTTGCCATGTCCTTGTCATTCATGTTAGAGGCTTTATGAATGTGTTTTCATGTGTATTAACTATTTATATTATTGGTTATTATTGGGTAAAGTTAGTTTTTGATGTAGAGTGACTAGCATATATACATACTTTGTTGTTCATCTCATCTAAAAAGAACTCTTTAACATAGTGGACTATGCTCTAATGTGTGTGGATATAATATTTCTTTAAAAAGGAATATAATATATTTTTATTCACTCCAAGTAATAAAATTTGAATAACATGCATCATATAAACACTCATTTATATATATATATATATATATATTATATATATATATATATATATATATATATATATTTCTTTTGAAATATATGTATAATTTTTTTAACCCTTCGTAAGTAATGATAAATTATTGAGAGGGTGTTTTCACATACACAGTGCTTCAATTTCCTATGTTTATTGAGAATAACCTTATTGTTCTATTAAACTAATTCCAATTAAAGTTTAAAATAAAATTACAGTGATTATTAATTATGATTAATAAATAATTAAAATGCCTTATAAATTAATAAATGTCAATTTTTTTAATCAATTAGTTTTTATTGAAACAAAATATCTACTTTATAAAATAAATTTATGAATATTATTATAAAAAATATTAAATGGAAGTTAAATATCTATTATTCACTTATAACTATTAATAATTAAATTAAAATTCTAAAAATCAAATTCCAAATTTTATATATGTACATAATTATTATTATGTATTATATAGAATATTACATATAATTAAGTCAAATTAGGTACTTCTAACAAAAACACCAAGAAGTTCAAGCCACAAAAGGAATTGCATTTTCCATTCAAATCTAAACCTACTTTAATTTAAAGAGGCTTCCTAGAATATCTCCACGTGAACACAAACTCCCAGAAATGTTTATTACTCACTGTGAGGTCATTGTATGTAGTTATGTCATCATGATGTTGTTGTTATGTTATGCCTCTAAAGTGCTCATTGAGATAGAGCAAGAGATGCAGACCATCAAAGTGAGATTGCAACACTATACTTTTGGGTAAGAGATGATTTCCACACGAATATTTTATGTTTGGCTTGTAGGTATGTAAGTTAATAGATTGTTATATGCATTAGGGTTATATACATGTTTGTCATTTTATTGTTATTGTGGTTACATGCATGGTAGATGATTATGGTATATGTTGTTATGGAGTATGTTACATGTTAGTTAACTTGATGATTAGGGTTATTTCATTATGATATCGTGTTGAATTGGATTGTTATGTGTAGATGGTTATGGTTATGATGTTCATGTATGAGATGATATACTTGTGATATTGTTTAGTACTAGTCTAGACTGACTGTGCATATGTGATTGTTATGCATGAATGACAATTGATTATGAGTTTATGATGTCAACATATTAGCTATTTACTATTATGGATATCATAACCTTATTTATGGTTGATTTGATGTGTTATGAAGTTATGAAGTTATATCGTGCTAAGCTAGATTGATTGTGCATACAAGATAGCCTCCCGTGAGATATATTAAGGTGTGAGTTTTCTTATGTCGTCTACTTGATGCTTGAATGTTTTATTATGTCATCTATCTATTGTTTGAATGTTTGATTACTTGCATAATATAAGTATGTGTTTTTAATTTCATGAATTAATGGTCGTGTTTTAAGATGGTTGTACTAACACATTATGTGTTGAGACAATTGATATGTACTTGAGTGTAAGTAGGTGATAGTTGTAGCATTTTACATTAGGGAATTTTTGAGGTCTAAAATATACCTGCTAAGGAAATTTTAAAATAATAGTGGAAATAATAAAATAATATTAGATTACATCATAAAAGTTTAGAGTGAAGAATGAAAAATCTCTTTTTTCAACTCGTATTTTAAACTTATCTCCCTATGGATTTACTCAAATATTGAGCAGAAACACTTGTTGAATGCCTAATTTGATTCCTCATCTAAGGAGTAGTCATGTTGCATACTTTCGATAAATGCTACTACATTAAAAATGAGAGATACATGAAAATTGTGATTGCAATTAGATTTTTTCATCTATTTCTCATTTTTCTTGTAGCAAGGTCCATCAAAAGTATGCAACATGAGTACTCCTTGGATGTGGAATTAAATTTTTCATCCATGAGTACTCCTTGAAATTTGAGTAAAATCTTAGGGATATAAGTTGAAAATAAGAGTTAAAAAAGTAGTTTTATTATTTTATTATTTTTTAAGTTTTTTTACTTTTTTACTCCAAAAACGGTGAATCATCCCCCATGGTTGACATCATCATCTTCAATCCTATTAGTTCTTATAAAATTTATTTTGGTGGTAGAGTTTTCTTAGGAGGCCCATTTGAGACCTCAAAAATCCACTAATGTATTATAAATGATGATTGTGAGTTGATTGTTGACTATGACATGGTCGTTAGTCTTGGTAAAGGTTGATTTCAAATTCATAGACACGATGTCCTGATTTGTGGAACATGTGACTCACAAATGTAAACAATTGCAAGAAACATGCTTGGCATTAGCCTGCCATGGAAAAAATTGATATGTTTACATAGCTAACGGTTGAGGGATGTGATAATACATAGTGAAACTCAATTGAAACATGGAAAAGGGAAAAGAAATGAATTGGGTGAAAATTCATTTGGCTGTGTTTGAAAACCACAATTTCAAACGAATCAGTGCTTTGCATAAAGGAAGTCTTCTTAACCTTGATTTTTTTTTTACATTATGTAGATATGTGTTATATTCTTGAACATGTATTTGATAGTTATAACAACTAGCTTCTAGTTATAGCTGGATCTGTCAAGGAATTGGAGTCCCTTGAGAGACGTCATGGATGTGTTAAGGTACAAGGCAACGTGCTTGACACAAAAAGATAAGGTAACTAGTGTATTATTATGTTTATTTATGCATTAACAATTATGTTTTTGTATTATGATGTAGGGGATTGCATCGAAAAGAGACTTCCATGAAATCTTGGAGATGGCTTAGGTTTAACATTCCTTTGGAAGCACCACGAACAATGGTGATTGAGTCATGGTGTTTATTGTTAGTCTTTTGCTTTTTATCTTTTATGATTTGTTTGTGCTGGATTGGTAGTTTTGATTATGTCTAGTGCATGGCCATACCACTTTATTTGCGGTGTCATATTATTATTGGTTTTCATCATTCTCTTCTTCTTTGCATTTGTTATTGTCTTTTATGTTTTAATGGTCTTGGAAATTGTTTGGGAAGGAGGAAAGTTAATGGATCTCAAGGAGACATGAATGAAACCTAGTAGGTAATGTAAGACTCGAATAAATCTTGGTGCATAAGGGTAGTTGAAGGTAATAATATGATAGTCAGTTATACTATTTGGTTCCATTGTGGTAAATGGATGGTGGTAGTACAAACATCAGAAAGGTAACTAGAAAGATAAAGTAATTGGATTCGAGGCATCATGTGCCTTAGCTATGTTGTGAACTGTTGTTCTCAATGTTAAGCATTTTGTTCCTGGATAAAGGGAGTTCTCTTAATCTTGAACTTACGATATATGGTAATTATGTTTTGATCATGATTATGATAATGTCTATATATGTATATATGTATCTATTCCATTGTCTGATAAGGTCATCATGGATCATGATTGTTTTATGCTAATTTTTATATGTATATATGTATGTGTGTATGTTGTTGACTAACAGGATCATGGATTCTTTATGTTAATGTTTATATATATGTATATATCTATGTATCTATGTCATTGTCTGACAAGGGTTATTAGGGATCATTCTTGTGGAGGAATGATTGCATATGCATGTGAATGGCATGGAAGAGGTTATTTATTTTATGGGGAATCAAGTGGGAAGAGTTACTTGAAAAGTCTACAAGGCTAGTATCATGTGGATATGAGTTGATATTATGCATTTATACTATTCCTATGTTTACGTTAGAGGTAATGTTGAGAGATACATCAACTGAATGAAAGAAGTGTACTTTGCACCATGCTAGGAAAAGCATGGATAAGACAATAGAAGCAAGGTTGTTTGGTAAGGATAGTGTGGTCTTAGGATGTGCAAGATTGGTGTTGTGTACATGTAGCATATGTAGTATTATGTATATATGATGTTGTGTGCCTTTTGTATATATGGTGTTCTGTGTATATTTCATATGCAATGTTAGGTATAGATGGTGTTATGTACATATTGGATATGTGGTGTTGTGTACATGTTGTACTATGCGCATTATGGATAAGTCATGTTGTGAGCATACAATGTTGTGCACATGTTGGATATGTAGTGTTGTGTAATTATGGTGCTATGTACATGTTGTATATGTAGTGCTATGTACATATGGTGTCAAGTGCATGTTGTACATGTGGTACTGTGTGCAGGTGGTATTGTGTACATGCTGTTCATGTGGTTTTGTGTACATGTGGTGTCGTGTACATGTCGTGCATGTGGTGTTGTGTACATGTGGTATTGTTTACACATTGTGTAGGTGGTGCGCTGTGCATGTGGCACTATGTACACATTGTGTAGGTGGTGTCATGTACATGTGATGTTTTGTACATGTTGTGTAGGTTGAGTTATGCACAGGTGGTATTGTGTACATTTTATAAATGTGTTACTTGTGTACATGTGGTATTGTATGCATGTCATACATGTTTTGTTGTGTACGTGTGGTATTGTGTATGTGCATTGTATAGTCATGGTATCATGGCACGTGTATTTATTTTATTGTACTTTGTGTACTTATATGTATTGTGTGGTACACAAAATGTATGTGTATGTGTTCTGTTGTACACCAGATGTAGGTGTAAGTGTTGTTTTGTGTGATAGGTGTGGGTATATGTATTGCGTGGTGTTATACGTTGTGTGTAGATTTACATGTTGTGATGTGCACTGTGTGCATGCATACATGATTGAAGAGAAGCAAAGGCACTGGGTGCTTGTCGGGTGTGGAAATTGACCTAGTATGTGTACAGAAAGAACAATGGCATAAGTAAGGACCGACTGAAGGATATGTACCAGTGTTTTATTTTAGTTTTAATTAGGCATGTGATCTATGACTCTATTTTATCATGCTTACATGTTATTTATTATTATTGTTTTATGAAGGCTAATTTTTAGAATAGTGAGATGTGATATTTTGTATATGATGATTTAATCAAACAACTAACTTGAATTGTTGTGATAGGAAGTGAAAAGAATTGTAGATGTATCTTATTGACAAGCCACTGATGAAGTATGATTTTTTATTTCAATCTATTTTGAATCTAATGGAAATTATGTTCTTGGTAAAAGAAATCATGCAATTCCTAGTTTGGGTGGTTGAAATCAATTGGAAGAATTAGCAACGTGAGTGAAAGGAATTGTAAAATGCATTAATATGTTGCTAAAGCACTTCAAAAGTAGAGTCATTGTGGGACATTGGTACCCAATAGTGTCTATTGATTTCTATGAGTATGTTATAATAGATATGATTGTTTTGAGTTAGGGATATGGAGTTTTCTTGGACTTCTCATGCTAGGAAAAATTTCCAAGGGAGACGTCGCATGAGGGAGTGTGTAACAGAGAAGGGGATGCCTGCAAAACTTTGAAGGTGTGTGATTGCACAGAAGGCAGTGACCAGATTACCTAAGGTGTTGTGTAGCAGACAAGGGAAGTTTGGCGATGGATTTGTTTTGTTCATTAGAATTGCCATATGGAATCATATGCACATTGGGAGTGCACCCTAGAATAATGAGTAAGTAGTTGTTCACTTATAGGACAAGTGACATAGGATTGTAGTGCTGTACATTGGATGTAGCTTTGACTTTGGGAGTGGATTCTAGACTTCCTAGGAATGAGGTGAATACAGGTATTACTTTGAGGGTGGAGTTGTGAGCCTTTGGATTCCCTTGTTGCTTATGCAAGGATGGTATCCTTTATTTACCTATTGAGAAAATGTGCATATGTGTATATCATCATAAATATTGTATCGAGCTAGATTTATAAAGCACCGTTGATAGTATGGTTATTTTCTAGTTGATGCAAAATGTGCATGAGTACATGTGGATGTTATTGTAAATAATGCAATGATTTATGTTATAAAGATCCAGTAAGCGGTATTATTTTCATGTTTTCAACAGTGTTCATTGTCAATATTGCAAGGAGATGCGTTATAAAGCTTCATGGGTAGTATGTTTTTCTTTCAACAATCATGTTGGCTGTAGGTGTCATTGAACACCAAGGATAGTGTTCCCCCAAGGGGGATGGTATTGTAACAACCCTAGTTAAATATTCATGTAAAAATAAATAGACCAAGATCGAGACACATATTCCAAGTTGAAGGGTAGGGAAAACATCCTAGTGGTTGTGAATTTGGCTTATTATGGATAAAGGAAATTGGCAAAGGAAATGGAAAAGTCTATGGAAAGGCATGTGGCAATAATAGGCATTTTATTTATGAAAATAAGGGAAACTAGGATACAAGGAAGACAAAAGGTCATAGGTTGCATGTGAGGAGGAAATTTAAGGAAAACAATGTAAAATGAAGAAAATAGAGGTCTCATTAATAAAATACTTATGAGGATTAGTTGGAAATATTTTTGTCAAACTTTTGTCAATTTAGTTTTGGAGCTCTCTCTCTATTCTCTCCCCCTCATATTGTTGTATGCTTAGAGTTTTTTTGGAGCACTCTTGGAGGAGTGTGGAGTACTTGGGATTTGGAACAAGAAGTCAAGGGAAGAGAAGGAAATTGCAATAAGACATCTATATTAGTAGCTATAGTGGGTTTTTGTTATAGGTTCAAAGTTGCATGTGGTTTCTGGGTTATGATTTGTCATTAACATGGAGAAATGTCTAGATTGATGGTGGATTTTCATAGCCTTTCCATTTCCTAGATAGCCATTTTTTTTTTTTTTTTTTTTTTTTTTTTTTTTTTTTTGGTTCCCATATTCGTTTTGCTCTGGGTTGAGTTATTAGCTCATGGAACCTTGGTTAGGCAAATTGATTTGGATCTTGAGGGGAGGCCCCCAAGATCTAAAGGATTGAAATGGATCTTGGGAGGAGAGACCCCCAAGATCTGGAAACTTGAATTGCCAGAAGAAAAAGAGGAGATTGCCTAATAAACAAAACCACAAAGAAACTTTTTATTAAAACACACTGGTCTAGATTTAAACATGAATACAACAAAATACATAGGTAACCATAAAGATAGCTATGCAGCGGAAATAATTCTTCATTTCATTAATGGAAAATATGCTTACAACCACAAATGGAAATAAACCAGCTAGGGTGATGGTAGCTTACCTCTGAGAAGAGATGTGGTGGCTACTTGCCTCCGAACTATAAATGCTACATTGTGGTGGACAATTTGTCCTTTTACAAAATGTGACTTGTTACTTATAGTATTCTTTAGTTACAATAACACAGGTCAATTCCATGGGTGAATGAATACCATGGGTGGATTTTACAATACCATGGGCAGATGCCATATACAATACCATGGGTAAATTCCATGGGTCGATGAATAATATGGGTCGATGAGTACCATGGTTTGATTCCATTTTCCATTCAGATCATTCCTCCCTCCTTAAGAAGCAATGGTCCCCATTGCGTAAAGTTCCCTCCCGTGAAGCCTTTGTTGAATATGAAGAGCCACTGAGGATAAGGGTTTTATGTGGTTAACCCAAAACCCTAATAAACGAAGATCCGAGGATAGAGATACCCTGTAATGCTTGTGACCAGCTGTGATTCTGACAGTGTGCGGCCTAGTAAATGGACTTCGATGACAAGGATTTTATGCGATTGACCCATAACCATGATGTTGGTTATTGATGAAGTAGCAGGTGCATACATAGCCTGGGGTGGGAGGGCACATCTCCAAATAACCCAAGCCGAATGGTGCTATGTTGAAACTGATGAATGTGAAGCAGGTGCCTACTAAAGTGGGGTGGGAGGGCATGTCTCAAATGGGAACCCACTCCAAACGCTGCTCCAGAATTAAAATGGGCATAACTCAGTCAATATAACTCAGAATATTTATTCTAACCTATTTTTGGAAGCAGAAGGATCATTTTGCATCTTCCCATGAGTTGGAAATCCTTATCTGGACACTCCGAGATCTCAAATTCACTCTACAAAAGTTTCGCTGTCACAAAAATTCTGATAAAATAGCTGATTTTAAATCAGCAATATCTCCCACATCCAAACTCCGATTCAACCCATTTTTTTTTTAAATTGGGTGATTTTTCGAGAGGAATCCAGATCTAGTATTTGTTTTTGTAATTTTTGTACCAAATGTTTCAGATCTGACCTGCAAAGTTACCGCCCAAAAGAATTCATGCAAAAAAATGAGGAAAGAAAAATTCTTCTTGCTTGACCCAAGAAAGTGCTTTGTGGAGGTTGTAGCACATGCCTGAAGTTTGTTGAATATTGCTGCAAAATTTAAAACTGAAATATGCATCAAACCCTCATTCCCATGGAATCATAACCTGCTCTGATACCACTGATCTGGATCTTGAGGGGAGGCCCCCAAGATCTAAAAGATTGAAATGGATCTTGGGAGGAGAGACCCCCAAGATCTGAAAACTTGAATTGCTAGAAGAAAAAAAGGAGACTGCCCAATAAACAAAACCACAAAGAAACTTTTTATTAAAACGCACTGATCTGGATTTAAACATGAATGCAACAAAATACAAAGGTAACCATAAAGATAGTTATGCATCGGAAATAATACTTCATTTCATTAATGGAAAATACTGAAATATGCTTACAACCAGAAATGGAAATAAACCAGCTAGGGTGATGGTAGCTTATCTCTGAGAAGAGATGTGGTGGCTACATGCCTCCGAACTATAAAGGCCACATTGTGGTGGACAAACTGTCCTTTTACAAAATGTGACTTGTTACTTATAGTATTTTTTAGTTACAATGCCACGGGTCAATTCCATGGGTGAACGAATAACATGGGTGGATTTTACAATACCATGAGCGGATGACATTCACAATACCATGGGTAAATTCCATGGGTCGATGAATAATATGGGTGGATGAGTACCATGAGTTGATTCCATTTTCCATTCAGATCACAAATGCTCTAGAGCCCTGTAATAACTTGGGTTGAATTACTAGTCGTGGAGCCTTGGTTGGACAAACACTCTAGAGTCCTTGGTTAGTTGAGTTACTAGTCCTAGAGCCTTGGTTGGACAAACATTGTGGAGCCCTTGGCTGGTTGAGTTACTAGTCCTAGAGCCTTAGTTGGACAAATTCTATGGATCCTGACAACAATTATTGGTTGAGTTACTAGTCCTGGAGACTTGGTTGGAACAAATGCTCTGGAGCCATGGAAAACTTGGATAGAGACCAATCTGGTGATGGTTAGTGATTTTCGACTGTGAGGTGGAATCACTAGTTGAGGGTCGTAGTGGTTTAGCCTCTGGAAGCCTTCATCGGTTTTCATGAATTTGTTTCATGAGATCCCACATTCATGCTTGGAATATGGCAAGGGGGTGATTGGCTGAATGGAGATTTAGTTTAACCAATTTATGGTTGGGTGTAATGTGGGAGTCCCAGACCTGGTTGTATTTTTCATATGTTAATAAGATCTTTTTTCCTCTTATATTGATGTGTAAATACAGTTGTTTATATTTGGTTTTTATGGTTTCTATATTCTTGTTATTTATGTTGGTTATATGTTCATTATGAGCATGTTTTATAGGAGTGATGAGGTATGGATCTCATCATGTCTTGATTTGTAAATGAATGAAAAATGAATATGTGACATAATAGATAATAATGTAGCCAGTCTGATAAGACACCAATGCTTCTTAACAACTATCAGATAAGTATTAGACCCTTATGCTTAGATATGTTGTTATGACCTATAGAATGCATATTTGTGACTTGTTTGATGAAATGTATGTCATGGTTGGTCTTTGTTGGGTCAATTCCTTGATATAGTTTTTTGTTAGAGGTTTTTTTTGGTGTCATTTATTGTCTTGGAAAGTGTCATCAAGTTTTGGGTAGTGGTTGGAGACTAGCCCTGAAAAGGTGGTTTAAATATTGTATTCTCTAGCATAGAATTGGCTAAAAAGGACTATAATCTCTCCCTTACATGCATTATGAGCGATTGGAGGATCCCAGTTGCATGAATTCCCCTTTCATTGGAGGGATTGGGCTTTTTTCAGTGAAAAGGAAATTTAACTTAGCGTTGGAGCACCTGGAGTGGTGGATTAGCTCATGGGGGTCTTGTAGCACCTGAGGGAGGTTTGTAAAGTGTTGGTTCATGAGTTTCACTTCCTTAATTGTACTTAGGGAGTTAAATCATATCATAGTAAGTATTCGTCAAATATTTACCCCTGTGGAACTATGATATTGGGTAAGTGTGGGAGGATGGCATTACAAAGTGCCTCCTTAATTTTCAAGTCATGCAAGGATAATAAGATAATTGTTTACTTATATATTGCTGCAGTTGAATGTTGAATGTTATTTTTCTTTGACATTGGATTTGTATCAACAATGAAAACTAAGGAATGTGTATTCCTATATGCTTTAGCAATGGTATGCACTTAATGATCATTCTCAATATTATGAGGGGATTCGAGCTCCATGTATGTGTTGGTATACTTCTTGCTATACAGATCTATTTCCATGACTTGTGTTCACTATTCAGAATCTATGTTAAATTGTTATGGTGCTAAAAATTCCATGGTTAGATATTATATCTACTATAGGAGCTCTATGTTTGAGCATAAGAAGGTTGTTGCATTAGAGAAAATTTCAGCCCAAAAGTGGCCTCCTAAGGAAAAATAATAAGATAAGAGTGTTGAATTTTGGAGGGAAAAGAAGAAAACTAGTTTTGTTAATTGTATTTTTTGCTTATGTCCTTATAGTTTTACTCAAATTTCATATGTAGACACTTGTTGTATGTGGAATTACATTCCACATCCAATGAGTACCCATTATTGATACTTCTTAGAACACCCACATTGATAAAACATGATGATACATTAAAAAAGTGTGTTCAACATTATTTTTCAATGTATCTTCAATTTTTATCGATGTGGGTCATCACATAAGTATGGATAATGGGTGCATGTTGGATGTGGAATTTAATTCCAAATTGAATGAATTTCATACTAAAATGCATGTAAGGGATAAGTGAACTAAATAAAATGGAAGTTTTTGGTTGTGCTCCTTGCTCAAGAAATAGAAAAAATAGTGGGTTTGGATACTTGAAAGCTCATTATAATGCAAAATATATGTGCTATAGGCTCTAGATAAAACCTTTGGGGCAAGAAAAAATTATAACATGGCATATAAGAGACACATGGAAATATTCTTATAATTCCACCTGGCTAGGAAGGTGCCACATAGCGCTAACATGGTTTGGAAACATGTCATCATCGATCATTGATAAAAGGAAGTTTTATGTGTGGGTGTCATGGAGTCAATGTAAGTAATGATATGGGAATTCATCCCTGTCCCTTGATAGAGATATTATTGTCATGTCACAAAGGTTATTCTTGGTAGATTTGGTTTTAGCAGCAAAGGCCATGATTGGTAGGAACTACAAATGGGAAATATTTATGGAAGTTGATGTCAACATTACATGAGTTCCATGGGGGCCATCAGGACAAATTATGAAGAGACTTTGTGATGGAGGTATAGTGTGGTGACATGGTGGGAAGCACATTGGACCACGAACGATATGTAAACACCACATAGGACACATGAAAACCACGTTGTTTTGATGCTGAAAGGGTTAATTGGTAAACTTTAAATTGATATATATTTTGATTCAGGTGTCATATTTTGATGAAGTTTATATCACTAAAAAATTCTAGGTGAGTTGAACACAATGGTGCTATCCAAGGTTAATAATCCAAACTTTGGGAAAGGAGGGATTTTACAACTTCATTTCCATAATGAGACCGTGGAGGTCAAGTTAGAACAAAGTAACACCTCCCAAAGGGTTTGGGAAATCCAAGAGGCTAGGAGGAATTGTTACAATTAAGCTATAGTGTGCAAACAAATTCTCTATTTTGAAGTCATAACTAGTTGTGGTGGAACAAATTTAGGAAGATCCATAATACAATGAAGTGCAACCCCACACTGCAGCAATCCTTTTCAATCAAGCTTCTTACATGGGACCACCATTTAATATTGTCTCTAATGTATTTATTTACTATTATTTTGTAGTTTAATTGTGGAAATCATTTGTAGCATCCTTCTCCTTAAATCCCTCATTGAGATCTCACTATTTAAAATATCATGTCCAATCCTTCTTACATGATAGGTTACTGAAAGAATTCAGAGTTTTGCATGGGATCCTAGTCCATAGTATATGGTCCGATAGAATCTCTAGCAATTTTATACATAAGTGGAACTTCAAGGAAATAATGATTATAGTAATTGATAAATTCTATAATTTATATAGAATGTACCTAAAAGTGCCAAAAATCAATGTTTATATGACGATGAGTATATATTACGAAGTCTCATGGGAATTTTCCAATGATTTCGCTAAGGGGATATAGTAATATGTTGTGTTGGTTTGATCCTATTTACCAACAACAACCACTATTTCCATATTAGGTACTATCTTAGTAGAGAGCCAAATGCAAAAACATGATTTTCTAGGATGTGGGTTTTGTTACACTTTAATTCATTAAAGGACATTGAGAAAGTCGAATTTATGGGTGATTCAAAGGTAGTGAGATATTGGGCTCATAAGGAAGTAGGGATGGACTTGGCTTGTTTAAGAGAGATTGTATAGGAGATAGTCATGTTCATCTAATGTCTCTCTAGTATCTCTCTATGCATGTTCTCAAAGAATTGTTTTACAAGGACAATGAGCTCTCTAATGGATCTCTTCCCTTCTAGTTGGTTCTTGTGGTATATATGAACTCACCAATGTAAAAGAGGGGAACACCATGTAAAGCCTGCTATAACACATCCTATAGGGCCATAATTTTTTTCTATATTATTATAAAGTGTTTACTTAATTTTTCCTCTTAATTTTGAACAACTCCTATAGGATAATTTATTTTTTTCTATTTATCAAAAATCAATAAAAGAATGGATACAAGTCCTATTTTTAAATGGTTAGTTTTTGTCCGTACATGAGAACTTATATTTTACAAAGAGGGTAGTTATAAGTTTTGTAGAATATTCTTTTACTTTACTCATCTAGTGGATGGGAATCTAATGCATAACTTTTATGTTGAAATTTATAAATATTCTTCTCCCAGTGAAAAAATAAAAAGCTATACACCAATTTATACCCCAATGGAGGTGTTATGTGACATGAAAAAGGTGGTAAAGGGCATGGATTCCATTTCCACAAGAAGTCCTTATGCTAGACATGATTTTCCAACCTACTCATCATATTAGATTCATGTAATCCCTGCATGCATATGAGGATTAATTCACCTTAAAATTCTACATTACTTACCAATTTGGGATGGTCACCCCTACATGAGGTTCATCCACTATGCTTTTGTACATGTTTTCTCGAATATGGAGATCATGATGGAAATAATCTTTCTTTTTATTTTTTCGAATTATCAATCCTATCTATATGTAACCTTTCTTTGCGACCCTCCCTCTTGTAGAACTTGTCTCTTTTCATCCATTATTCCTACCACACATTAAGTGGTGACCTAGTTTTGGTGATGACATATCAGACCCCTAATTTCAATCTAATGGCTTCAAAGTCCTCTCCTAGTTGTGTTCCTTTTCTCCTATACTTTATGGTTTCTTATACACTTTGTCCTTCCCATTGTCACCATGAATTATTAATAAGCTAGGGGTGGAAGGGTTATAGGCGGTGATACCTCTCAAGGTGGCTCAATAGTTTTGTTCGATGCCAAATACTCATATTTTTATATCATAGACAAATTATACTTATAATTCATAGGATATGAACAGAATGGTGGATGAGATTAGGTAGGAGTGGTGGAATCATTCAAAATCAGACCTAATGGAGGAGCCTACTATCTAGGTGCCAAAGACTTAGCGTACATAGTAATAAAAATAATCCTCCCATATGATTGAATTATAGCAGTAAATTAATTTATTTATAGGAATGAGATTGCTCCAGAGTAATGTAGTGAGGGACAAGATTCTGATGGTGCTTGAAGAGATATCATTACAATTGTTGGATATTCAGGGAAAACTTATCTCTTCTGAATAGGGAGATTGTCTTGGTTCAACTACTCAAACTAACAAAAAATACATTGACAATCGAATAGAGCTGGAAACCTCACCTTCCTCTTACTTTCTCATGTTTAAGCCACCTCTAATCTCTTTTGTTTTGTTTTGGTTTTGTTTCTATAAAAAAAATTGGTTACATGTGATTTCAGCCAAGAATTGGTAAGGATGTAAAACTTTGTTTTAAGAGAGTATATTTGATTTTGAAACTACATGATAATAATAGATAATTATTTTTTTGTGTGTATGGTTTCTAGTGTGTAAAGCTATTGGTGAAAACCCACGATAGAATAATGTGATTCTTCTGTTAACCAATGATAATTTAACTTAGAAAAAATAATAAAAAAAGATATAAACCAATGTATAAACATTTCTTACTATATAAAAATTAGTAGAAATTTATGTGGAAATAAATAAACATTAATATAGTCATTAATAAACAAAATTTGATGTTGCATCATACCTAGCATGGCCAAAAAAATAAAAATCATTAGTAAATATTAATATAGCCACTAATAAACCTTGATGGGGTTCCACAAACACTTGAATGAACCACCTCAGAGTTCACTAACACGGAATGTGGTAGGTGAAGGTATTATGAAGCATAAGGTGATGCGACATGCTGACAGTCGCCCTAACACTCCAGAGTCTCCTTTGGTTGTTATATTATGTAGATGTGGCAATCTAATGGATGTAGTACCTTGGGCAATGAACTTAGTGTGTAGGATAGTTGACGAGAGTGTTCAATTCCAAGCGAACTTGTTGGGAACATGGGGTATCTCTACTTCTACGAAGTGTTTAGAGTCTAGTACTATGGCTTCTCTGATGGGATTTTGTGCATTTATTTGGGATCTTGGTTTGTTTTGATTTTTCTCTCCTCTCTATTACATTAAGTTTTTTTATTTAAGGTGCAACCCTGGGTGCCACTAAAGGAGGGTTGCTCTAGACTAGTGGATACTCGACGGTGTACAGGTTATTGTACACATTTGGTTATGGCCTTCCCTTGTGTTGTTGCTTCTAGTGGTGGTTAGTAAGTCAACATTGCTCATTTATCTTTGGAGGGAATCGCCCTGTCTATGTCAACACTTTCTTTCTGAAGACAATTTTCTTATACATAGTTATGGACTGTACTGGAACCAGCTTTTTCTGAGTCCCTATAGAAAATTACATGAATGGGGTGATGTTTCTGGTAGTGATGAAATTTATAATTTCATTTTTATCTATCTCTTCGTTGCATATGTTGAGTTATTGAGTGAGTTTTCGAGAGTGTCACTGTGTGCTTTTGGGCAGAGAATTGTGGCTAGCCTTCCCCTATTCTTTTCATGATTGATAGAGGAATAGGGCCATCTAGGGGCTTCAACAAAGTGTTAATTGTGAAAATTTATTGGGTGGCCTTGCCTATTCAAAGTTGTATGGACAAAGTGGGGAGAGTGCGGAACTACGCGTGGTTTCTCGGGCATGTGCATGTGTTTTTTTCTTCCTTAGAGCGTGTATCCTCTCTGGCCATTCTCGTTTGCAGTATTCAAGAGTGGTTAGCCATTCCCTGCCAACGTGGGCATCCCTGTCATGGAGGTGGGCATCAAGGTAATTTTGGGTGGTAAATTAGTGATTCAAGCTCGGCTTAAGAGGATGCAGTCCACAAATATGGGCATATGAAGTGGTTCAAGCTCATGAAAATTTTCCAGGTAGAGTGGAGGCTCTAGTCTTAGTGGAAACCATTTCATATCAATTGAGAGGCATCCGAGACAACTTGGACATCATGAGAGCGCACTATTATGAATACTGGAACAAATTTGTTACCTACTTTAATGACATCCAATTATGCCTCAACGAGACTCTAGAGCTACTAGAGAGTATTCACTGAAATTAGAGATGCCTTCATGACACCCTGTGTGATTTGGATGCCCAAGGGGAACACATCAATTTCCATATTCATGAGAGAGTTGACTTCCTTGTAGGTCCTCTTGGAACTCTGCCTCACTAACCTTTGTAACATAATTATCCCACATTATTCATCTTTTTTGTCATCCTTTTCTTATCTAAGGCTAGTAAGCTTATAAACAATAATGGTTGTATGGTTGCATCTACTGTTATCTCTGGCACCCCTTGGTCTTCCATTTGAATGTAGTGAATCTAAGGGGGCATGCAGCCTATTTTTGTACTTTGCATTTCGTTGATGATAAGATAATTCTTTTCTTTTGATAGAAATATATATATATATATATATATAATATATATATATATATATATATATATATATATATATATATATATATATATATATATATTCAGTACTAGACATTAATAAAAGCATTAATAATTATAAAAATCGCATTGTAGTAGGAGAAAGAATAACAACAATATACCAAGATGAACTACAAATGACATCACAATTTCACTAACAAAAAATGGTGTTGCAAAGTGAGGAAAAGCCTGCAAATGTTGAAATGTCGAAAACAATAAATCTTGTCACATGTTATGATATAAATACATAAAAGTAAATTTGAGAAATGAATTTATAAAAAAAAATAACAATATGACCTATTTGAAACTAGTTTGAAGATCCTTCACAAATCCTAACTTCCACATAATATATTTACAAAAATATGTTGAACCAAAATTTGAAATTTGAACCAAATGTTCCCCAATATTTGTGCTCAATGTGTTCCAAGTTTCACCAAATGAAAACTCCGAGAATCAAAGTTATAGTGGAAATTCCAAGCTATCTTGCTTCATACTTATTTCAAGAGCATTAAAAAATCTTGACTTCTTTAAAAAATATCTCTAAAAGTATATATATATAATATATAATATATATATATATATATATATATATATATATATATATATATATATATATAGTATTAGACATTAATAAAAGCATTAATAATTAAAAAAATCGCATCATAGTGGGAGAAAAAATAACAACAATATACCAAGATGAACAACAAATGACATCACAATTTCACTAACAACAAATGATGTTGCAAAGTGAGGAAAAGCTTGCAAATGCTGAAATGTGGAAAATGCCAAATCCCATCACATGTTATGATATAAATACATAAAGCTAAGTTTTAGAAATGAATTTATTAAAAAAAATAACAATATGACCTATTAGAAACTAGTTTTAAGAAAGTTCACAAATATTAACTTCCACATAATATATTTACAAAAATATGTTGAACCAAAATTTGAAATTTGAACCAAATGTTCCGAAATATTTGTGCTCAATGTGTTCCAAGTTTCACCAAATGAAAACTCTTAGAATAAAAGTTAGAGTGGAAATTCCAGGCTATCAGGTTTCATACTTATTTCAAGAGCATTAAAAATATTGAATTCCTTAGAAAATATCTCTAAAAGTATGGTGAATGATGATCATAAATTTGAACTAGATGTTGATTGAAATTTTTTCTAAATATGGTCCAAGTGTTACTATATAAAATCTCCTAGAAAAACAGTTATGGTAAAAATTCCAAACTGACATGTTTGAAAATGCTTTTAGTTGCATTCAGGAACCGTGACTAGAAATATATCTTTGAAAATATAGTGAACCAAGATTTCAAATTTAAATTAGATGCCCCAACAATTTCTCTTCAATCCATTCTAAGTTTCACCTTTTAAAACCTCTCAAAGAAAAGTTATAAAAAATGTCATGCTATGAACAATGTTATTTTTTACAATGGTTTTAATAATAACATTAAGATTATTAATGCATTAATAATACTATATAAGAATAATAAGGATAATAATAATATTATTGTCACGAGTGTTATTTTTACTATTATTGTTGTTGATGATAAGTGTAATATAATATTAATATCAATATTATTAAAACTTTACCAATATGTATATGACATTTGATTTAATATATATTATTAATATTATTAGTGGTTACAGGTATAATTGCTCAGTTTATTGACTTATATTTTCAAACTTGACTTCTTCGATCTTACCTACCTACTCTATCTCACACACACACACACACACACACACACACACACATACACTCACATGGTTTTCAATATAATTTAAGTCTTTAATCGTTTTGTCTGTTTATGGATCCCCTTTCGAATTCAAACCTTCTAAACTCGTTGGATAATACACACCTTTCACATATATATAAAAGATTTATTTCTAAGATATATACTTTAAACACAAAATATTATCAAAAATATGTGTTTGTATAGATATACTCAATTATTAAATAATCAATATGTTAAATACTATGTAATTAAGATTAATGCTTTCATCCATGCATTACATTGAAAGTATACTTGGTTATTCCCTGATGGGGATGAGAAGTGAGGCAAATGTGGCTGATGGATCCCATGAAGATTGATAAATGGGTTGGTGAGGTTGGTTGTAACTATAGGCCCCCTCATACCATGTGAAGGAGGAGATTGTGTACATGAGTAGCAACTCTCGAGCGTGTGAGAATTTACGTCGGCTTGGGTGTGGGAAGGGTCGTTGAGTTGATAAGAGGGATGCAGAAGGAGTAGGGACTCTGCTTTAGTGTATAGCCATGGTGGTGGAATTACATTGGCCTCCTGCTCAATAGCAAAAGAGGTAACGGAGATGTGCCAGAAGTGGTGGTTCCTTCAGTTTCCTTTGGGAGATACGGGTTGTTGTGCCTAAGCGTAGAAAACCCTTGATATCTATTAGGCCAGACATAGCTGGATTGGGTTGGAATATGATGTTGGAAGGAAAGCACTATTTTTGTGTGATTTGGGGTAGGAAATTCCTTTTAAAAAGCCGATAGTGCATTAGAGAGGGTGGCACTTTGGACGTATCTTTCTCGTGGAAAACTATTGTCTGGCTCATTGCACTCTTTTTCCATTGGAGTGACTGGTGTGAGGGGGAGCCTATGGATGACATCAACAGTGCAACCTCAAGCTCAAATTGGAGAATGGCAAGGATGCCTACCAGTGTAACAGACAGGAAAATTCTCCCGGTGGAATTGGGTGTAATTGCTCGGTGACAAATGGCACCTACTCTTCGATGAAGGTGACCAAACCATCTGGAGCAGGTAGGAATGGGGAGGGAGGAGACCCTCACCTTGGCAACCATGGTGGATGGCAATGGGAATGCACTGATGGGAGAGCCTTAGAGTGATGATTCTGGCATGTGCAAAGGACGAGGTGTCGAAATTCTCAGTGGTAGATGGGGCAACTAGAGTCGAAGTAAGTTGGGTTAGTGTAGTGAGGGTGGAAACACAAAGACACCCTACATAGGGAAATGAGTGAGAAATATTGGCCCTCAAAGTGGTGGAGGGTGAAGGAATAATTAGACAGCTACAAACAATGGCTGTGTGATGCCATCGACCCTTTAAGCCTAGACCCTTGCTACCTGGATAGATTTTGAGATCTAATTCAATCCTTCATCACCCAAATGGATGTGTAGAAAGAGCCAATAGGGAAATGCATGATGAGTTGAGGACTACAAGGAAATAAGCTTATTAATGTTTATGTTGAAAATCGTTAATTCATATACTCTACAAAGTGAAACTTAATAAAAAAACCTTATACAACTTTAAGTAAAGTATTCACATGAGAATAGTTAATTGTATGAGTTGATTATGAATGATGAAGGTTTTCATAAGGGATATAATTGATGAAAGAGGATATGTTATTGTTATTAAAATTACACATATAAAATAAATTCCTATTCTAGAAAGGAACATTTTCAATACTTTAAAATAGTTGAAGAAAACGTATGATCTAGATTGGATCACTGTATTTTTTGTCATCCATGTAAATGCTTTTAGAGTGAAAAAGGTGGAGGAATCAGCTCATAGGACCCTTTTTCCTGGTGGGACCCAATTTGGCAAATTGGAATCTAAAACCTTCTATCAGAATTTTGAGGCATCAAATGACATTTTATTGGGGTAAAAACTTGGTGTTGTGGCTCAAAACCTTTTATTCCTATTCAACACATTGATACCTTTCCAACGACACAAGAATCATGTCAATCGTAGTTTTCATCCAAAAGGTTTTCCACTTATAAGTTGTCATTCCTATTTTCACCCCCACAATTCAACAAGACAACATGTCAATCTTCTAAATTTATGGAAAATGGGCTGCCATATGATTATTATGAAGAAGAAGCGTATAGATTGTAACTATGGTTAAGAGTTGAGGGAGTCAAACCTAACCACTAGTAGGCTATTGAGTTATGTTATAACCAGATCACTAGGATAAAATGACGTTACATGCTTTCAAGTGCATTTGTTCCATATATGAGAAAAAATAGCTACGAGGTATGAGAGATAAAGCACATTGAGAGGATTTTTTCACTTTAGTAACCCATGGGCCATATCCATACTTCTTTGTACTCATAGCCATTTTATATTCAAAGAAAGAGCGCAAATCAACCTCAACTTCGAGTTGGATTTTTCTCCTGAAATGATTTCCCAGGCTGTATCTTGTGTCAAATGTGTGTGTGTGTGTGTGTGTGTGTGATTTTTTATTTCAATTTTCTCTATTTACCACATAATTTTAATTCACATGTGTATACTCTTATTAGTAATTTATATGTCTATAAATGTGAATAAATAAAACATTAATAGTGTATATTTTGGACATTTGAGTATAATTTTAGCAAACCTATTGTGACAAGTTATGCAATGGAATATCCATGGAAGTTTACATATCATATTAGCATCATAGTAGGTTTCTTTCGATATATTGTGGATATTTGTATGGGATCTAGATTGACTGGGCCAAAATTTGTAAAATATTAATCATGGCCGACAAATTTATGAATAATACATATGATCCTACAAAGGAGAGGTTTTCACAGCTGGAACAAAAAGTCATAGGTATAAAGTATAATGTAAATCTCCTCATGACGGCTTTGAGAATTAAGCTTGGGATATTTGAAGAAGATGATAGTTCTAATGTAGAGGACGAATGAAAAGGGAGATCATGAGAATTGGAAGAAAAGGAGAATGAGCCAATGAAAGAACTTATAAAAGATCAACCCAGTTTGAGTGTCGTAATAATTCACACTCCCTATTCAAAATGGAAGTGAAGATCTATATTAAGTTGTACCAAGGTGATATCGATGCTCTAAAATTAAATCATTGGTTGCATAAAATGGAAGTTTATTTTAGTGTTAATCTTATGGAAGAACATAATATTTCATTTACATGATTGGAATTAAAGAATCATGCATTTACTTGGTGGGAAATCCATACGAAGACACTCATGTAGAAGGAAGAGCCTTCAGTGACAAGTGAGAGGACATTGAAACCTTCATCGTCACAATTTTACACTATTGGGTATGTATAGGACTAGTGGATCCAAAGGTGCTACTTTAGGAAAAAGCATTGGAAAATCATGTATGAGTACACATATTGGACACCTAATCCACTAAGGGTTATGATGTGGAGGTTGAATAGTCAAAGGAAGTCCAAGAGATCTTCAAGATGAATCCAAGAGTAAATCCAATGTATTATAAAGGTATATCATGTGAATAATATAATGCATTCAATGTTTATCCTTCATATTTTTGTCTTCTCCATGGTTGTGTTTAACATGGTATCAAAGAAGGCATAATCCTACCATCCCAAATTCGAGCCACTAGTTTTTGTGGCCTTTATGTGCATGTCAGTCCTACACCTCTGCCCATAATCCCAAACTAGTAAAAGATGGCATCCCAGGTCTACAAATTCAAGTTTTTTCTATCAGCCAATGTTACCAAGTCTGTCATATGCTCTATTGAAACGCTAAGGTTCTATTGTTACACAGATGATCTCTCTTCCCCTTCCTTACCTATCTATAAACACAACACCATCTTTGGAATCCATGCATGCCTAACACTCTCTCTTTCTTACAATTTCTCAGCGTGGCATTATTTTGTGTCCCATATAATTGGAAGTGTCTTTAGGGGTTTTACATTTAGAATCTTGTTAATATATTCTAAGGAGGAACTTGAATTGTATCGACAAGAATTTGTACAGACTAGTTTCATGTCACCCAATAGTTTGTGGAATGTATTTATTTATTTTTCAGATAATTTGAAATTCCTCTTTGAAGAGAGTGGAAGCACCTCACATCTAAGTTGTGCAAAAAGTTTTATAAATTATTGTGTCATGTCATTGAAGCCAATATCCACTTTGAAAGTGTGTGTACCTTTCCCTAGAGATTATGTTAAACAAGGGTGAAGAAGGGATGGTATACATATTGTTGTAATGTGCGCTCATCTGAATTGTGTTGGTTCTAAAATTTATTAAACACGAACTAGAATTTGATTCCATGTATGTGTTTTGAAGGTCGTGCAAATAGGTTCATTAGTTTGCTTTTATATCAAAGAATTGGAACGAAGCCATGGTCCATGTGAAACTTCTGAAATATATGTGCGCTACAAACTTTGGAGATTAGTTGAATATCAAATTCCATTGAACCCTGTGAGAGATTAGTTGAGTCCTTGAAGTTCGTTGGAATGTTGTATGCTATAATAGTTTTGTGCATTGGAGAGTTTCCACATGCAATGTTGTTCGTTCTCTTTGTCTTTCTATATGATGGTATATTATATGGCTCGAAACATTGAAGGTCACTCCCCCTTCATGGATTAAAGTATTGTTTGTCTGTATTATTGAATGCTAGAGCGATTCTCTTCAACGATTAAAGTCCTCGCCTGAATGTTGGTTCGTTGATTGATTTAAAACACTAGTAATGAACTCTAGTGTGCCAGGTAGGGGGAATACTCTTTCATTTATATCTACATTCTCTACATGTAGATTCCGATGATCTGATAAAATGGGCCAAAGAAGGTGAAAATTCACCCCTGAAGAAGATAATGGTAAGGTTGGAGTCATTCATAATTAGTTGCATCGCTAGTAACTGATGTTCCATGATCATCTTGTTAAACATTCCAACTCAAAATGTGACAAATCCATCATGTTTTTAACCTGCTTCAATAACCTCAACAAGATCGACAGGATCAAATAGTAGTAGATGAGAAATTCTAGTAGTTGGCTTTCTAGAAAAAAGAGACTTGTGGGAGAAGGCAAGAAACAAAGTGTGAGACACTACATGTACAAAAGATATTGTGGAGGAAAATGAAGCGAGCATTTTAGGAGATTCACATTTCTCCCTCATGTGTTCGAGCATGGTCTTGCAGTGCATAATATCATAGTTGAATGCAATGGCGAATTGTTTTTTCTCAAAGTTGGTGTCATTGCTAGAGCTACCTAGGTGTGTTGAGAGTGGGATCTATATACATTATATGCTTCCTGTGCGTTGATATTTTGCTAGCATTATGTGAACTATTTTTGTTTGATTGAAGATGGTGTATATATATTATTTGTTTTTTGAGGTTTAGAATCAAAACTTGAATTCAATGAATTCGTCAACCTTGTTACAGAGGAAATATCCAGCCATTAAATGACTAGGAGTTGTGGAGGGTATTGGTACATTGACATGAGCATTTTAAAGCTGAGCATTGAGAATTTCATAAGGAAATCTAGTCAATGTTGTATTATTCAAAATTGAGTTGGGGAGATTGAAATTCCATGGCTTGGAATTGTTGTATGTTTCTTTGAATACGTTGAAGGCTTGCATATTCTGTATCTTCAATCATATTCTATTATGGTTTTGAGATAGTTATATATATCTGTGACTTGGTTTATTTATATATAGATTGAGATCAAGAACCTAACAGGCCCTAAATTTAAATACTTTGGTAATATTGGTGAATTGTATTCTAACATTTCATCTTTGGTTGTAATTTTGTTTGTGAAAGCATTGATTACTGTAATTTCTTCATTCTTGGGAGTAGTAGTTGTGGGATTCACCTTATTTTTTCAATAAAAATGGCCTTAATTAATGAAGTATTAGAGTTTCTCAAAGCTCTAATACTGTTTTTTACTCATGATAAATTCAATGCTAGAAAATATGCTCTCACATACATTCAAATTTGTTTACAAAATTCATAAGAGAAGATAGACTTTTTGGTGCTTAAATATTAGCTTCAATGAGGAGAATTACAATAGTTGAATCGTCATTCTGAACCTGTTTTTTTTTAGAACATTGAGACACACTCCCATCAATAGAAAATTAATAATTTTGATATAATATCTAATGAACGAGAGGATTTGCATAAAGGCGCATAAATTGAGCCTACACATCCCAAGCCCATCACCAGACATTGGGAAGAGCTTGTCAAGAGTAGAAATAGAACTATTCTTAGATATAACAAGGATGTTTTCTTTTATATTCTAGATTACTCAAGTCCTACCGAGTTTGAGTGTGTTGGATTTCTTCATGACAGTTCACCTTCAGATGTTCCAAATTATGCTCCTCTTCCATAATAGCAACAACAGATTGTTAAATGCCAAGATTATGACCAAGTTGGCCATATCAAAGATCATTGTTTTGATATTCATCCATGTGAGTACTTCCATAAAACCATTTATTATTAAAAAAAAATCTTCAAAAACAAGCCTCCGGCAAGAAGAAAGATTCATCTTGGATGGATCACTTCTTGGAAATAGGCTTCACCATTGAGAAGATATTTCAGTCATATGTGAAAACTTGTTATAGAGTATTGAACAATCTTGAAATTAATTTTTCTCTATATTCTCACCTTGTATCTGATAAGAGGAAGTTATGGTTATAAACAAGCTTCGAATCCACATCAAGTGAGCTTGAGCCACAGCTTGCCATACTAGATTCAGAGTTGTAGGCAGAGACATATATTCCTTGAGCATGCCTTTGGTTGGTGATCAACCTTAAAATATCTATGTTGAGTTGATATCTCCTTTTGGAGGTTGATATCCTCCCTCCTCAAATAATTTTGGACACTTCCTCTAACATAAGACTTTATCTTCTTTCAATTTTGGAAGAGTTCCAGGAATTTCACTTAGCATTCTAGAGTTCGTGCTCATCCTTAGATTACCATAGGTTGTAGACCTCCATTTCCTAGGTTGAAGGCCTCCCTCTCCAAAGAATTAGAGACACTTCATCTAAAAGAAGGTTTTAGATTCTTGCTAGATTTGGAAGAGTTTTGAGAATTGCATTAAGTGTTTCATTGTTGGTTGTCATCCTTAAACCACCACCTTATACCAAGATTTTAGAAATCACATTCATCCTAGTGCTACCATGCATTTTTGCACATATTTTATTACAAATCACTTCTTTGAATCACACATACCCCTTCAGATTAACGGGAGGAATGTTGGACACCTAATATGCTAAGGGTTATGGTGTGGAAGTCGAACAGTCAAAGGAATTCCAAGAGACCTTGGAAGATGAATCCAAGAGTAACTCCAATGTATTATAAATATATATCATGTGAATAATATAATGCATTAAATTTTTATCCTTTGTATTTTTGTCTTTGCCATGTTTTTGTTTAACAACACCATAGAGTTTAGAAACATGGTGATAATGTTGGGTTTCTCGCAAAAGAGCCTAGTTGTACTCATTAAGTATTTTGGGGGTTTACAAAACCAACTATGGAAGCAAGTGATGGTTTTCAAACCAAAAACCATAGATGAGGACTATGTACAGGCATAGTACCTAGAGAACATAAGCCCAAAGATAGGGAAATCAAGTGGATTGTAGCAGAAGTAGCAACATGATGCTTCTAGGGAGGGGAAGAAGGAGAAGAAAGGAGAAAAAGATAAAAACACGAAGAAACCATTGTAAATATCTAATCATACAAACACCATAACATTAAAAATGATATAAAGGTTAACTATTTGGAGTTGCATCCTAAAATTAATCTAAAGAACAAAAATAAATATAATAAGATGAAGAATCTCATGGCTACTGATTCAAGAAACCAAGTTGAAAGTAGCTCATATGTGGATGAGAATATATTTTGTACATCAATTCAGAGTAAGAAATGAACAAAATCTTCCATATAAAGATACATGTTAGGAAGATCAAGATTGATGCTCTATTTGACTCAAGATTGCACGTGAATCTCATTGCAACATAGTTTGTCATGAAGTTGGCATTGAAAGTTTGTGACCATCCAAGACCATATTCATCGGGGTGTGCAAATAAGGATGCACAATTGAAGGTAACAAACAAAATGAAAAATTATATTTGTTATTTGTGTTGATTTTATCGAGGAAGTAGAACTAGATGTGCCTTCCCTTGATGTATGTGGAGTCATGTTTGGGAGTTGTTGCATGTATGCGATATGCAATATTCATATAGAGAGACAACCAATATCATCTCATCAAGGACGGAAAATCATTCACCATTAATGCACACAAAACCAAGTCAAAAAATTTGTTCGTAAGTGCTAACCAAGCAAACAAATTGGTTAGTTATGGCAAGAAGTATGTTTTGTTACTTTTAACAGAAAATCAATGTGTGTAAGAGTTAGTAAGAGGTGAGGCATCCCTTGAGCAGTGTACTAAGAAGTAGAAATAATAGCGGTAAGAGTTTCTATAGGAATATAGGGATGTGTTGTGAGAGCCTAAAGGGTTACCACCTAAGAGGGAAGTAGAGCATGAGATATGGCTATTATTAGACTCCCCATTCCCAAACATTGAGCTATACCAAAAGTATATTATATAAGAAAGTGATTTGAATAAATAGTTGTAGTGGCTACTGGAAGAGTGTGTCATTTCACCGAGTATATCACCATGTGGGTCACCCATCATCATTGTGCCAAATAAGGATGGGACTTGGTGTATGGGTATAGATTATAGGGAACAGGACAATATCATGCCCAAGAAAAGGTACCCCTTAAATAGGACATATGATTTACTAGATCAGTTACAACAAGAAAAATACTTGACCAAGCTAAAGTTAAAGTGTGGATATCACTAGGTTCGATTCATAGAAGAAGATACCTGGAAGAGGACCTTCAAAACTAGGAAAGGTTTGTATGAGTGGTTAGTCATGTGACTGGTATTATGTAATGCACAACCTATGTTTATGAGATAATGAATTATTTACTATGTCCTTTTATAGATTCATTTTTTAGTTTATTTGGATAATGTATTGGTATATAGCACTACTTAGGAGGAGCACATCTCACATTTGATGTAGGTGCTGGAGATAGTAAACAAGCACCAACTACAATGAAAACTCAAGAAGTGTGAATTTGCATAACAATCTTTGGTGTATCTGGGGTCTGTGATAGGTGGAGGAGAGTTGAAGACATATCCTAGCAAGATGGAGACCATCATGAAATGGAAGGTGCCTATTAATGTTTCTGAGGTTAGGAGTTTCATTGGGGTAGCATAGTACCCGAGGAAATTCATAGCCTCATTTTTAGTTGTATGAGTGCCACTCCATGTTGTAACAACAAGTTGTAAGATTTTATAGTGGGGAAAGGTTTAGTAGAGGGCCTTTAAGGAGATAAAGAGGAATATTACAAAGAACCAGTTATGGCATTACCAAACTTTCACCATCTCTTTAAATTGAAGACATATGTGATCAAGCATGTAATAGGAGAAGTATTAATATTGGGTGGAAGGGCTATATACTACCATTCTAAAGTAATTCATGGGGAAGTTCTTAAACAACCTACCTATGACAAGGAGATTTATGCCTTAGTGTAAGTTATGAAGAACTGGAAGAACTATCTCATGCAAAAAGAGACAATATTCCAAAAAAATCACTAGTCACTATAGTATCTGCAGACCTAGAGTAAGCTACAATAGACCAAGAATTACAGGTGGATGGGGTTTCCACAACATTTTCATTTAGTGATCAAGTACAATAAAGGAAACAAAAACAAGATTCTTAGCAAGCTTTCAAGGCAACCCACATCAAATATCACAACATTGGGGACTCTTATGCACATGGAGCCATTCACCCATGATGCATGCATAGAGGTACATTCATAGGATGCAGAATTCAAGGAGGTGTTTCAGTAATTAGTAACATAAATTCATGTGCATGATGGAAATAGAACCATTGAGTACCATATCCAAGATGGATTACTATATAGGTTGGATAAGCTATTCATTCCTATAGATGAGTGATAGCAGGTGGTTAGAGAAGCTCACACCTCCAAGGTTGCACAGAATTGATGTAGGGAATACGATGGCCAATTTGCAGGGGTATTTGTATTGGTACAATATGAAAGAGAATGTTGGTAGCTTCATAAGAAGATTTATGGTTTACTATACTAGTAAGCATAGAAACATGAATCAAGGTCTATATCATCCCTTAACTATACTCACTCATATTTGGGAGAGTATTTACATGGAATTTGTGTGAGGTTTATTAACTACCAGAAAGGGACATGTCTACTATTTTTTGGTAGTTGACATGTTTAGAAAGATGTGTCTTATGATTCCCTATACAAAATATCATCAATGGGTAAGAAGGAGAATACCCATTTTTTATAAAGGTTTTGGTGCACTTTTAGATACCAAGGAGCAACATTTTAGAAAAGGACACAAGTTTTCATAATACATTTTGGAATACGTTGTGGGGGAATATGGTAACAAAGTTGAAGATATATACAACATTTGATCCACGGACAAAGGGACAGACAAAAGTAGTCAAGAAGAATTTGGTCCAATTTTTGAGGGGATATAATTAGAAGCATCTGAATACATGGAATGAAAGCTATATATACAACATTATTTTAATAGAGTAGTCAAACCTTCTATGAGAAAGTACCCATTTGAAACTTGTTTCGGATATTTTCCATCTTCACCTGTAGATATTACATACAGGGAATAATGTGTAGTTAGGGAGGATCCTATAGGGGATTCCTTAAGGTCTAAAATTTTTATAGAGAAGATTAAGTACATCCATATACAATTACAAGAGACATTTCATAATTCATAGGAGAAATATTAGGCCAGGCATGATCTACATAGAACAGAGAAATTTTTCAATGTGGCAGACATAGTATAGATATAGTTGAACAAGGATAGGCTATAGGGGAATGGTAAGAAAATTAATTTTATCTGGAATGATTCCTTTGAGATACTATAAAAGTTTCATCAAAATTTATATCTACTCAATTTACCACCATATGTGTGCATTTACTGAGTTGTGAATGTAGAGAATTTGAAAATCTATGAGCCTTCCATGCTATATCAGGAAGAGGAATAGGTCCTACATTTTGTACAAGATATGACGCTAGATGCTTAGGCAGAGTTGAAAAAAGATACAATTTTGCATAATATTTATAAAACTATAAGAGAGGGGCAACATGACCTTTGGTAGATTTGGTTGAAAGGACAACCTGTAGGCAAAGCTAAATGGTACAGATGAGAGAAAGTGTAGGAAACATTTCCTCACTTCATTCAGTAAAAAGTTTTGGGGAAAAAATATATCCTTCAATTGGGATGTTTGATCCAAATTAGATCATTGCACTGTTTTTCAACCATCTCAATGCTTTCAGAGTCGAAAATGTGGAGGAATCAACTCACAAAACCCCTTTTATTGACAAGAACCAATTTGGCGTATTGTGATCTAAAATCTTCTAGGAGCATTTTGAGACATCAAAAAGATCTTTTTGGGGGTAAAACTTTGTCGTTTTAATTGGAAACCTCTATTTCATACACTATACATATAAACCTTTCAAATGACATAAGAATCACATCATTTAGAGTCTGCATGCAAACATTATGCCACTCAAAACTTAACTTTCCTATTCTTGCCACCATAATTTTAGTGGATGCCACATCAACGTCCATAATTAATTGAAATGGGGCTAACCATATATATTAAAAATAAACATATGTATTATAAATACAAATAAATTATTTTTATCGAAAATTCCATCCCTTCATATATAGAATGCTACTATGTTATACCAACATCTTTTCTCAGGATTTTAATAATTTATGATTAAAGGGAAGATAATTATGATATCCAATGACTATCAATGTAGCCAACATTTATTTGATGCATTTTTTAAGTCATGTAATACTGGTTTTCAAATCATCTAATCATTGTTTTGGTAGGCGTCCTTCCTTCCTGGATGATTAAAAGGAAGATAATTCTAATATCCAATGACTATCAACATAGACAACGTTTATTTGATGCATTTTCAAATCATGTAATACAGGTTTTCAAATCATATAATCATTGTTCTGGTAGGCATCCTTCCTTATTGGCCTGAGATTTGCCTTCCCACTTCCTTCTTTTACATCCATTTACAATGTAACATCATTGGACTATAACTATCAATTTTGAAAGCTTATCTGAGAATCAGTGCCTTGGAAAATAAATAAAAGAAATAAAATACATTAAACCATTTAATATATCGTTTATAATTATATTTTCAAAGTCATATTTCTTATCATTTTATTAACTTTTAATAAATAAAAGAAATAAAATACATTAAATGGCATTTATTATTATATTTTCAAACTCATATTTCTTATCGTTTTATTAAATTTTAATTAAGTATCAGATTGTCTTGTAGCAGCTACAACCAGCATACAAAATTTTAACTGGCATGCAAATTTCAGAGCCTACCCTAGATCCTGTGATTGATCGTTCCTTGGTCACTTTTGTGTAAGATGATGATCTCAAGCTACCCTCCTTGATCTTAAGAGTTGTCCATGTTCTCATCTTTATGCAGCATGTGTCGTTTGAGCGAATAGGGATTGTTGTTTGTCATGCAAAGGGGATGTTGTTTTTCTTCAAGGGAAAGCATACGTGCATGAGTTGTTATCATCACATAGACATATTTCACACTCACTTCACGCACTCTTGTCATGAAGCTTGTTGCATCAAGAAGAGTATTTTTTATACATTCTGGATGCTCTACATTATATCACTAAGTGTTCAACTATGATCATAGTTGATTCCTATCATTGTTTACGTCTGTGTCATTGATCTCCGAATTAGCTATTTCCTGAGCACCCTAGCCACATCTAGCTTCCTGGAACTGTGCACTTTGCTTTTGCACCCCTCAATTTCTCTCCCTTGCCTACTGGAAATGCGTAGTGCACAGAGACCCCAACCTCCCTTGGCATCCAAAACTACGCTGTGGTTTCCTCCAGTGTCTTTCCCCCATATGGAACCCATTGTCTCCATAAGCTATGTACTATTGTCCCTTAGCTACTTAGTCTGTGTTGCAACCTAAAACTACACAAATGTGTCCACCCAGAAACCATCCCACAGTAGTGCCTTGCATCTATAAAGTGCACAGTATTGCCTCTTAGCTGCTCGAGCTACATTTCACTCGAAAACTACACAAAGGTGTACTCCTAGGACCTAGTCTGGAAGCAATGTCCTGTGCCCCAAAACTACATAGTGTTTTTTAAGTTGCCCTATCTATCTTGCATTCAGAAGCTGCATAGATGGGCCTCCCAGGGCTTCATCCCAACAACACTCACTGCCTACTGAAATTGCGTTGATCTATCTCTCATTGACTACAGGAAAAGGTGACATGCTGAGATCACTCCGAAGGAGTTGAGGAGAAGGACCAAGAGACCAAGTGATGGAAAAGGATCAGGACTGCATGCAAGCTCCATTGGGTTCATGATCATCTCGAGGGTAATTATGGTAAGAAAAGAACACCTTTCAAAATACACCTCTTAGTTGACTTTGCAAGAGTGCTTGTCATTGTCACATCATCCTGTCTTTAGTAACATACATGTTTGCAAACACAAAAAGGTCATTTCAATTGTTTCCTCTACATGTGTTGATAACTTTTCGCTTGATCCAAAGTTAAACAGGAATGCAACAAATTACAGAGATAACCGTAAATAAAAAGATGAAATAGAAATAATAATTCATTTCATTAATGTAAAATATTGAAATATGCTTACAAAAAAAAATGGAGATAAACTAGCTCGAGCGATGGTAGCTTTTCTCTGAGGAGAGATGCGGCAGTTACATGCCTTTGAAGTACATTACAATGAGGCTTAAGGGGATTTTTATTATTTAAAAATAAGCAAAACCCTAAACAACCAGAAACAATAAATCTAGGAGATGTAACACCAAGAGTTTATGAGTTCCGTTGGGGTGTTACACTAAAATTTGTCACCATGACTATTTGCAGTTAGTATGGCTCCATCAACTGTCATACTATCCTCCTTGGCAAGCCTCATACCTCTGCTCTCCATGTCAAACTTCAAAGAAAGAGAGAAAGTCTTTAAAAATCTATTCTATCTCTGGGTACACAGTTTCTCTCAACCTTACCTGCGTGTACGCTACCCAAGTTCACAATACCTGCGTACTTGTACGCTCCGTATGTAAAGGGGTGGGTGCGTACTCCTGTAAATGTCAAAAGGCGCAAGTTTCATCTTAAAAAAGTTACTTGTGGTCATTTCTAGAGCATTCTAGAAGCTTGTTTGATGTGTATTGAGCGCCTCCAGATGGTTCATGTATCCCTATGAAAGAGGAACTTATCCCATCAAGAGGGGAGATACCCCATCCAAAGAGGGGCTTATCCCATTGATGGTGGACCTGATTAACTTCCTCTAGAACACTATAAATACAGGCATTGGGCCAGAAGGAGGGAGGTTGAAAGCTGAATATTCCAAAGGGTAGATGCTGCTGGAATTAGGACTTCCTTGTAGAAGCTTGTGAGGAGAGATTCCCATCCTTTCTTGTTTCATTTGGAAGTGGGTGAGCTTATCAAAGTAAAGGAAAACTCTTGCTGGACCCTGGGAGGAACTTGCACAACACCAAGGCTCAGGTTGTAATGGTTTCTTTTGTTTCCTATTAATAAAAATAAGTCCATTCTTCTCAACAATTTGTTATTAATGAGTTGTTTCATATACTCCTTGGTCTGTATGTTGAATATGTTTTATTTTATGAGATATTCAGGTGCTATTTAAACATTTGATTGTTAGTGAATGCAGGTTTCACAGAGAAGGAGGAGCTCATCCGGATCGACGAGGCTAGACTACTACAACAGCGTTGGACTACAGGTAGGATCTAAACACTTGATTTCTTATATGGTAAATGCATATTTAGAGAAGGATTTTTCTTAATTGTCTTGTTTGTCACTAGAAAGCCTTAACCTTCTAGGGAGGTTGGTTTTGTCCAAAAAATTAACTCTTTCTGCATGATAAAATGGCAACTCCGCTGGGGAACTCCATTGATGTGAATGATTTCTCCTTTTTGTGAAACTTTGACCTGAGAAAAGTCATTTCTTTTCCGGTTTTTGGCTGTTTGATTGTGTATTTGCGTGGGCTAGCTTAGTGTTAGATTAGATTTTAGTTTTTCTTGGTTTTTCCAGTAGTACGCACCCTCTGATTTGAGCATAGTGCGTACCTGTACGCGTTGAAGCTTTGTGCATAGAGCGTGCACGCACCTGTCTGAACAGGTCGCCTACGTACCCTGTCAAAAATTGAGAAAATTCCAATTTTCCCATTTTTCCTCTTAGATTTTGTCTTTAAATAGTTTTTACTGCCCAGATCCACTAGTTACCTATCAGAGATCTTCACCTGAACTTGTTTCGTTAGCGTCAAGAGTTTTAGTGAAATTCATAGAGGTTCTAGCCCTAGGGTTTGATGCTTGCATTGGTCCTGTAGTGACTTTAGCTTTAGAAGTTGTGAAACCTTGGATCTCTCTAGTTTTATCAGTCTTCTTAGGAGTCAGACTTGTCATAAAGTCTACCTATGTGAGCAACCTACCTTTGTGTTGTCTCTTTGCAGAATTTCAAAGAAGCTTGTTGATTGAGTTGTGAATTTCATTCTTGAGAAAAAGAACAAAAGAGTTTGATTTTTGTTTTTGACTGGTTTATGATTCTGCATGAGCTGGTCCTTGGTTTGATTGTTACCGAGTAAAACAACCTGGAATTATCTTTGTAGACTTTTGCCTCGTTAGTTTTACTTTTAGGTAAATTTCCTTTTGATTTGCTTTTGAGTGAGTGTTTCATAGATTTTTATAAATTTTGAGATTTCTTTTTGTTAGAATAGTTTTATATGCTTTGTTAAATAGGAAAAATACAAAAACATCTTTGAAAAGTTTGTTTTAAGTAGCATTTGAAGCATTTGGAAAGAGAAAGGAATTTCCGTGCAAGTAATGAGTGGTCATGTGTTGTATTCTTGGAAAAGATAAAGAGATTGTTTCTTTGATTGTCTGTTAAGAAAGTTGCTTTTATCAATTTTTTGCATCTTCCAACTCTCTTAGCTAGGGAATTCATTGAAAAAGAAAAGTAGTGTAAATCATCCTAAGTGCATCTTTTTAGTGGATTTGAGTCGAGTCTACACACCATCAGTTTCATCTCCACTACCTTTTGTCTTAAAGAAAAGCCATAAAATTAACGCTTAAAGTAAAATCAACTTAGTAACTTTTCTTTTACTAGGGCTCTGAAGCACCAATATAGATCAGGCTAGTGTCTTGGAGTAGGAGAGTAATTAACTCTCCAAGACAGCAAAACCAAACAAGTAGCTTATCTTGTGATAGGATAAATCCAACTGTTGCATTTATACTCTGGGAAAGCTCCTCTTAAAGGAGAAGCACGAGCTCGTGTCCGAACCAGTGAGGTGATCAATCCTCCCTCGTTGGGAACGACGCCAGACACGCACGTATTACAAACGGTAAACCTCAGATTATCCATTGTCGAGGAGCCTGGGGTCACTTATCGGTAAACCTTGGATTATTGTCAAGGAGCCGGTAAGGGGATTGAGGTTGATACTCTGCCCTTGCGTGCTGTCAGAGTGTAGACTATTCCCCCAGATGTATTTGTTGCTGTTGGTAACCTTAGTGACCATTATCTTAGGATTCTACCCAAGGTGACGGTGGAGGGAAGATCCCACTGTACCTGGAGCAGACG
>APFE030581989.1:72322-93731 GCA_000404065.3 Pinus taeda
CTCGACGTGATGCTGCATTGGCAATCGAGACTCACGCGAAATGGATGAAAGCTCAGTATGATAGAAATGTGACCCCTCAAAGTTTTTCGGAAGGAGACCTAGTGCTATTATATGATCAAGCTAACGATAAATTAGGCGCTGGCAAATTTGTTCCTATGTGGCATGGGCCCTATATTGTCAAGCGAAAGCTAGCAAAAGGGGCCTATGAGCTAGTTGATTTCGACGGGGACTCTTTTGGTAAACCCAGAAATGGACTTTACCTAAAGAGGTATTATGCTTAAATGATGGGTATGGAGAATTTTTAGTTAGGTTAGGTTTTCTTTGTAGCTGGTGTGTTTTTTTTTTTTAGTTTAGACAATGTGCTTAGCTTAGAAAGTGTGTTTTTGTCGTTATTCTGGCTTATCTTGGTTTTACTCTTGATATTACAGATGTCGATGCCTCTCCAAACGTACATTGGATTTGCTGATGGTGCTTGTCATAGTACACAGAATATCTCTTCCGCAGCTTGGGTTATCTATTCGCCCTCTGACAAGTTAGTTTCTATGCATGAGGTGAGCCTCAGTCAAACAACAAACAACATTGCAGAATACAATGCAGTGATTGAGTTATTGTCTGAATCTATTTAATTTGGGATTCGACGTTTGATAGTGAGGTTAGATTTTGAACTCGTTGTATTACAGCTTAATAGAATATATGCCATTAGAAATCCTATGTTATTAAGATTATTTTTTAGAGTGCGTCTCTTGGAACGTGAATTTTATTACATTGAATATCAGCATACTCCAAGGTCTCTAAATACATTAGTAGATACAATTGCTTCTCGAATGTTAGACAGACATTTGCGACAATCATACATGTAAATTTAAAAACATTTCATCACACATGTTTAACAAGATAAGCCGGTAAATAATGATATATATAGATAGAAGTGTGTCAAAAAATATACATCATCTTCGATCATAGGTTTAAAAACACCTTATGATCGGCAAAAATGATAAGTAAAAAAAACCAAAATGTCACATGTGTCTACAAAGTGACCATCCAATCACTGGTGGTGCTCCCTATATGACACCACTACACGGGCTACCCTACACAAGAACCTCCTAAAAGGTCCTGGGACTGCGACTACATAGCGCTCAAGCCTGATAGGAATATCATCTATAGTAGTCTCAGGTATATCCGCCGTCAGATGCTATATATCCTGCTCCAACTCAGCTAGGGTCTCTGCAGCAACGTCCTGTGGGACCAGTACCAGTGCAACTGGATGTCTCCTCTCGAAAGGCCAGAGATTGGCTGGACGCCATGGACCTACATCTGCATTTTGAAAATTTTACTGTCAGTTTTGAGACGATATTTAAAAACAAAAATATAGATAATTTAAAAAACTTGTGAGAAATGAAATACCTCTGTCGTCCCATTGTTCTCCCTGTGGAAGAACCACGTTCAGATCTCCACGAAAATCCATTTCGGCATAAAGAAAATCCTGGATCACAAAGAACTAGTTCTCCAACCAGTGAAAGTAACCCACAGGAAATCGGACAACTCCCGCTCCCTCATCAGGATGCCGGGCCATCACCGCAACCCATCGCATCAATTTCGGCTCCCGAGGAGGCCCAACCTCGACTATGAGATGCTGTGGGATCAGCATCAAAACTCTCTCTAAGGCAAAGCTCACAACTAAAGGCCCATACCCAAAGGTATTTGTTTGCCCATTCTTTGCCTTAGTCAGTTGGCCCTTCATATTGGCCAACACAGCATCGCACAAGTTGAAAATGGTGCCTCGAAAGCAATCAATCGCCATCCACATTTGGGACCCGGTGGCAAGGTGCAAAGCGGCTGCGCCGCAGAGTCTGGTAATTGTAAAGGCAATTACCATAAGTTCAGGTCAGGATATGTACTTAATTTCTATCCCCTTCTCCTGGTTTTGATTGTTCCACCACTCTAGCCGGAGACTAGCAAGGGATTGGCCACCCGGCCTAGTCCCGAACAGAGACAAGTGCTTGCCCCTATTTGGCAAACCAGTGAGAAAATATATGTCTGAGGGCTCTATCTCGAGCTGGTGTCCTCCGATGTAAAAGCATTCATCCTGAATGTTCCACCTTTCAACCAGCCACTCTAAGAATGGCACCTGGGCCCTCATGCCAGGTATGGCCCAGTATTTGTAGAGACAGCATGCCTTCAAAGAATCAATGGAAGGTTGATGATTTATTGCAGCCAAATTGACATCTTCGTGTTCTCTTTCATGCCAATCAAACATGGTGGGAAATCTACACACTAGAAAACATGCATTAGAATTTATTAAATCAAAAATTAATGGTTTAATCTTGAGATTGGGGGTTTTAAATTCACTTTGCGTGGAGTACGCACCCGGATTTCAGAAAACAGAGTGTGGGTACGCGGTTGTTCTAAAGGCAGGCTGCGTACTTCGGCCATTTTCCCATTAACGAAAATGTCGGGTACACAGGTCACCCATTAGGTACCTGCGTACCCCGAAAAGAAGATCCTAAAACCCCAAAGCCCCCAAAAAATCAAACTAGGGCTTAAAATGAAATTCTAATCAGATGAAAACAAAGAGGAGGATGTTGTGAAATACCTGAAAGACACGGCGCTCGATTCCGACGGTCGGATTCTCCGCAAAGTCCACGGGAAGTTTCTTGCCAAAAGCCCTTTTCTCTCCCTCAACAGTAAAATGGTAAAAATGAGATGGTAAAAAGTCTTTTTATAGGTTTTTTGGATAAATAAATGCTAAGTTTGTTTATTTTTCACCATGGAAGGATATTTTTCAATGTATTTTTGCCTATCTTAAACAGATATGAGTAATGTGTTGTTTTTGTGCAGGACAAAAAGATTTTCAGGGAAAATTTGTCATTTTGCACAAACCAAAACATCAGAGTCATCTTTTAAGCCCTTTTCTGACTCCTAAAATATGAAAAGATTGTTGAGCGTCTCTTTTGCACTCGTTAAAACGGAATTAAAAGACGGTCCCCTTATAGCCCTTTTCTGACCATAAAAATAGGAAAAGATTGCCCGATTTTTGTCGTTTCAAATTCGATACTGGAAATAAAACGATGTGTCCTTGATCGCTTTTTACTTTTCAGGTCAAAGACACTAATTGTGAAAGTACTCCTTGGTCGCAAGATCAAGTCATTCTCCTAGGTATTATTTTATACTTTTTCAGGCTTGGGAGACACAAATTTACGAAAAAGTTCAATCTGGAGCCTTCTTAAGTTTTTCAGACTCTCTAAAATTGAAAAACGCTAAGTTTCTCCTATACTAGACTCGTTAAAATTTCACAGTAAAGGACTTGTTCAATTACAAACAGGAACGAACGACTCCTTCTTAGGGTTCGAATCAAAACTAAGTTGGAATCATCCGAAGGATGAGCTTATAATCAAGCATATGTTATCCTCCTCAAGCTTGTAAAAAATAAAGAGGTACTTGCCAGTAATGGTGGAGGAAAAGAGAGAAGAATGAGCCTATTTGTTATCCTTTGACTCAGAAGAAACCTTATTACAACTCTTTAACACGACACTTTTCATTCACCTCGGTTGGGAAATCCTTTACCTCATAGTCGATCAAACCACATTGAAATTCTTTAGGCAGGTTCCGGGTATCAATTTTGAGTCATTCGTCACCAAGCCATCTGTTGTGTCGTTATGTGTTCAAGAGGTCTGCAAACAAAACATTCAACTGCAAAATACCTATCATCCATTTTGACCATCCCTGAGTCAGTCCTTACAGCAACATTTCTTCAACTTGAACTATGATTTCGTGTTGTGGGTTTGCCTGCGACGGGTCGCTTTCTATCGACATCAGCACATTATCTAGAGAGATGACTTAGAAATCGTCAGTAACTTGAAGTCTGCATGCATCAATGGCAGGTTTCTCACCTTTGATGTCAGTTTACATCATTGACTTTCGATCGAAGGACTCCGTGAAATGTTCGACATCGACTCATTCATTCACATCTCATGGATTGTACTGGGCACTTTGAGAACCATTGACATCACTGGTGGTCTCTCTCACACTTGTTAAAAGTTTACATCATCGACTGGTAATCAAGTGGTTTCTACCATGTTCGACATCGACTCATTTATTCGCATGGCTAGAATCGTACCATTTCGGGAAGTAGAAATGAAGATCCTGGATCTAGTTTCCACCATCCAGGCTACGAGGAGTTTTGTATTCATTATATAGTAGACCAATTATAAACAGATGGCTGTGTCCATACTATGCCTTCATGAGTCTATGATTATGATGTACTACGAAATCATTCCTGTATCAGAGCAGTAGTTAGTCCATTAGTTAAAGTTTTTTGATCTGAGTATGGGAATGCCTACCTCAGCGATGATATAATCTTATACATGTATTTTGTGTTGAAAATTGCAGGTTCTGACTGGGCTCTCCACAAGATAATCCTTGAAATGATAAAGTACTTCACCCTTCCTAGATGATATAAAACCCTAGTCTGTTACAGGCTTCGCACTTTAGGGGGAAATCTGTTACACTAAAATTTGTCACCATGACTATTTTCAGTTAGTATGGCTCCATCAACTGTCATACTATGCCCCTTGGCAAGCCTCATACCTCTGCTCTCCATGTCAAACTTCAAAGAAAGAGAGAAAGTCTTTAAAAATCTATTTTATCTCTAGGTACGCAGTTTCTCTCAACCTTACCTGTGTGTACGCTACCCAAGTTCACAATACCTGTGTACTTGTATGCTCTGTATGTAAAGGGGTGGGTGCGTACTCCTGTAAAGGTCAAAAGTCACAAGTTTCATCTTAAAAAAGTTACTTGTGGTCATTTCTAGAGCATTCTAGAAGCTTGTTTGACGTGTATTGAGCGCCTCCAGATGGTTCATGCATCCCTATGAAAGAGGAAATTATCCCATCAAGAGAGGAGCTACCCCATCCAAAAGAGGGGCTTATCCCATTGATGTTGGACCTGATTAACTTCCTCTAGAACATTATAAATGCAGGCATTGGGCCAGAGGAGGGGAGGTTGAAAGCTGAACATTCCAAAGGGTATATGCTGCTGGAATTAGGACTTCCTTGTAGAAGCTTGTGAGGAGAGATTACCATCCTTTCTTGTTTCATTTGGAAGTGGGTGAGCTTATCAAAGTAAAGAAAACTCTTGCTGGACCCTAGGAGGAACTTGCACAACACCAAGGCTCAGGTTGTAATGGTTTCTTTTGTTTCCTATTAATACAAATAAGTCCATTCTTCTCAACAATTTGTTATTAATGAGTTGTTTCATATACTCCTTGGTCTGTATGTTGAATATGTTTTATTTTATGAGATATTCAGGTGCTATTTAATCGTTTGATTGTTAGTGAATGCAGGTTTCGGAGAGAAGGAGGAGCTCATCCGGATCGACGAGGCTCAACTACTACAACAGCATTGGACTACAGGTAGGATCTAAACACTTGATTTCTTATATGGTAAATGCATATTTAGAGAAGGATTGTTCTTAATTGTCTTATTTGTCACTAGAAAGCCTTAAGCTTGTAGGGAGGTTGGTTTTGTCCGCAAAATTAACTCTTTCCGCATGACAGGGGTTAGCTGGATAGCCAACTTCCTGGGGTTGTGACTTGGTCATATTATATCCATTTGACGTGCACGATACCCCATTGGAAATATATCTCCGAGAAATACAACAACAAAAAATGATTTTATCAAAAAATTGCTGGTGGTAGATTGCAAAAAAATGTAGTTTACGGCCTCAAAATGGCTCCGAAGTTTATGACCCAAAAAACTACTAAAAATAGTAAATTGTGCTACAATTAAGGAAACTGAAAAAATGAAAGAAGCAATGGTGAGGGCCAAAGTAGAATTGGTGGGTGGCCACCAATATCCACCTAGATCATCACTTTTTTGACCAACTATCATCTTCAACATGTTGATTGATATTTCATGCTCGCAACCTTGTTTTGGTGATCTTGAAGGCTTCTCCTTCTGTGTATGAGTTGTGTTCTCTATGTAAACATCTATCACACTCACACATGAAGTTGTAAAAAATATCATGAAAGTGTCATCACGGCTATTCAATGGTCTATCTCAAGTGTTACACTTGTCACTCTCAACATCTAGAGAATCAAACAAAGACATGTTGTCATGTTGGTTTGAGATGTCTTGTCATCAAGTCATGTTGAGTGTCTGTTCGCAAGGTCATGTTAACATGAGTTCATTCGCACATACACTTAGCAATTTTTCCAAAAATATGTCGACCGAAAAACCCTCCATAAGAAAAACCTCAATTGAGTTGTGCTGCACAACCCCAACCCTCAGTGACCCTACACATTTTCCTAGAACTGCGCAGATCTTGAGGCTATCCTCCAGGCAGTCTGCACTATGCAATTCTAGAAGCAAGCAAGCTAAGTGTCCTAGAGAACAACACAAAAGTTTCCTAAGAAGCCATTTGAGTTTGTGCTTCACACAAACCCATCGATCAAGCCCCCCGCTAGTCAACTGAAGAATTTGACTTGAGTCATGACCCAGGGCTGCATTCATCCCCAAATATACACAAAAGTTGTCTAACCTGCTTACCTGCACTTCTGGTAGAAACTACGTAGACAATAGGGGCATGCACTTGTTGCATGTCACTGCACTATCTCGGGAAATTATTAATTGTTTCTAGTCATTCCTCCTATTGGCATGCTTTTCACTCCTCAAAACTACGTAGTTTTCATGGATAGTTCATCGCTTCCTGACAATTAGCTCAGCCCGAAAACTGCGTAGTCATGTCTCGCTTGACTTTATTTTAGAATTGTGTAGTTCTAACTAGAAACCTCTTGCAACCTGACCCTAGCCTCCTCCATGAAACTGCACATATTTTACTTCCAGTACACCCTACTGCTCACACTTCCTTCTAGAAAACTTGCGCAATTATGCCTCCCAACTTAGGTATCTCCCACAGACGTCATTATTGTCGCAGACCACTCAACCCAGCTTCCCAGTGACCTATGTTCAGTATTTCCCAATAGTCTCCCAAAGCCTCGTATCCTAGCATGACATGTGCTTTGTTTTGTTTCAGAGCCTTGTCCTTTCTCCCATTCGTGTGCACCTTGAACGAAAGACAATGCATCATGGTAGACTAGGGGATTTCTCGATTTGATGTGGTCTCGTCATGAGTGACTGCATAAATAGGTACATGGATGAGACATGGCACGATGACGAGCAAGATGAATGATGAGCACATGCTAGAAGACATGCTCGCAGTTAGATGAACAAAAGAAGCATACAAAGTAGAAAGCAAAGGAGACACATGCACATGCATGAACCATTAAGTGAACACCAAGACCATTGAAAAATTTTCACACCTTTCCATGTGGAGCTGAAGCTATGGTAAAGCACGATCACACTCGTCCCTCAGTAGCACAACAACTCGACACGAACATGATCGCCAGCATGTGCAAACCAACAGTCTCATGTCGAGTTGTGTCATGAGTTTCCTCGGCCACATCACTACTTCAAGTCATACTTGTGTAATCAATGTAATCAAGAGTGAGAGTCAAAGAAACCTGTAGATGAAGTTAAAGAGCCATGTAATTCGGACAGTCATGAGGCAATTCGAATATTCATGTAATTCAAACATTCATGAGGGAATTTGAAGAGCCGCAAGGGCCAATTTAACGCTTCACTATATATACCCCCTCATTTGTACATTCAAAGGACCTTTTCAACTTTTCTCTTCGCACATAGCTTTGAGAGTTTGTAATTTTTTCTTTGAGGAGTGAGAAGTGGCTCCAATGCTCCACTACTGGGGTTAGTGATGTATGGTGTATTAATGTTTCTTGGAACTTTCACTTAATTCAGAAGCCTATCATAGGCGAGCACATTTTCACACATGCATTCTATTCATTTGTAAGACTATTTTTTGGAAGCTTGTAATGCTTGTTGCTTTAACTTGTACTAAGGTAGTTGAACTACTTTGATTTCTTTAGTGCATATGTTGTTGGAAATTTGTTGTATCAGTTGTTATCATTGTCTCACCTGTGTGGGCTACTCCATTAGACACTAGACAGACTCATTCTTGTAAACTCGTTATAATGACCGTCATACTCATGTTGACTGCTCTGCTGATTGTTGTACGTGTAATTTGTTCACCTTTGTGTATCTTATTGTTGCATCCGTGTGGACTACTCCATAGAAATCTGTGTGGATCTTATTTTTTTGTGTGTCTCTATCTAAGTTGGGACTAGTTATGAGCACCAGTATTGCAACAAGAATGCTACAACTCCTAAGCTACCATCTTTACTTTATCAACTCAGGGTTGGTACAAACTTGGAGGTGACAGTGTTGTATACACAAGTAAAAGTGATGGTTATACCTTTTGTCACTATTCAACTGGTGAGAGACCACTAGAGTTTTCAAGCTAGGCTTCTATGGATTTAGAAGAAACTTGATTGCCAATGAAAGAAAGAGGAATATACTCTAGGAGAAATCATGTCTATTGCAAATAAGGAAAATTGTTGAAATCCTATGATAGAAACACACCATTCTCTAACTAACTACTGAGAAACTATGTTTACAAGAATTCAAAGCCAACATGTATGAAATGCTACTATCTAAAGCATGAAAATTCAAGACATCAAACCTCACTACTATGCATGTAAAGAACCGAAATAAATATGTTTTGTTCTTTTTATTATTTTTCTGTAAAATCAAGTGTACCCTAATCTTTGTTGGTGATGTGACAGGTGGCTTAATGATTCTGGTGGATGGTTGGCAGGTTTAGGAGATGTTTGGTAGGTTTGGGAGACCCTTGGGTGACCTGGTGTGTGTCCCTAGATGTTTTCCCTCAATTTGTCCTCAAAACATGCCACTACAGGAAAACCTATAGGATGTACTTGAAACCTACAAGATTCCCTGTATTTCTATAGGATAAAACCAATAGAAAAATGATGGTTGCTGGAGGTGATGGAAGGCTTAGGGAAGGTGGTGGATGGGTGGAATGGAGTGGGAAAATTCCTAGGATCACTTAGAACTCAATACCAAGTTTAGGATATGGTTGGATTCGCTCAACATGATTGGAGGAATTTCTATGTAAAATGATGAGATTGGTGAAGATTTTGGTGAAAGAAAGAGATGATTATGTTTGGATGAAGTTGCAAGCTGGTTTCGTGCTATGAGATCCCTTTAGATTTCTGAAGCACCTTCACTACATCAAACATTTATAATTGCCACAAAGTCATGTAAACAAGAAGAATTCTAACAAGCTAGAAAAGAAAAATTTAATGAACTAGTTGTCTACATCATACATGAGGAATATTGCTGAATGAAATGGAATCATGAATGATATATACTGAAATACTGAAGAAGGAAGAGATGGAAATTAAATCCTACACTTTAAAAAATTACCAAACATTAGGTTAGGTACAATAAAATCTAAATCTTATGAGGAAATGGAAATCTATCTTTTTGGGGCTGCTTAAGGGTCATTTCCTCAAAACATGACCCATGACGGAAGAGGTGAGGCTAAGACACCTACTGACGGCTTTGTCGCACTTCATTTTATCTCTTCTAACCTGCTACAAAAGTGAAGCACAAATGGAATCCAACTAATAAACAACTAATCAAATGCACAGTACTTACAATGAAATACTTCTAGAGACAAATTAACCATGAATCTATGAAACTAAGCTAAGGATACAGATACAAGAAGAGGAGCCTTTGCTGCTAGGGTTGTGTTCTAACCCAACATATTCAACCATTTGAGTTAACTTAGTGTTGGACCAAGAAAAAGCTCATTTTTGTTATCAAAACAGAAAATTACATCAATTTCCTACACAAGTTTGGATCTTGAAAATAACTAGTGATTTTACAACAAAAATTTGAATCCCAGTGCAGCTCTAGGCCTCTCTATTTATACAACTAAATTCTCCAACGACTTCCTTAAATGTAGGGAGGCTCAGCTCCCAAACACGAGATGAAATAACTCTTTTCTATCACTTTCTCGGCTACCTTTTGATCTCCATGACTTGGCCGCTTACACTCCGATATGGTGTGATTAATGGAGGAATATTCGAATGAGGGAGGAGTAAATGAGGAGGATTTACCTCCTACAACTCTCTCCCTTGTCCCATTTGAGTGTGAAACCTTAGTCTTACCAAAATTCCTTGATTTTCTCTTCCAAACCTGCATTCAATGCATATTAGTCCACTAGGCATAATATGTCACTTTAACTCATCCCACTAAACAAAATATAATCAAAACATGTAATAAGTTTTGAGAATATTTGATTTGACTATGCTACGAAGTGAATTAAGGCCCATATAATTACTCGATGATGAGGCTCATCATCACCCCCTACTAAAAGTGTTGCTCATCCTCTAAGAAACTCAATCAGTATCCATTTCCTTCATTGCTCTAGTGGCCTCGCTGACATCCTGTGCCTCTATTGTGGTTTCTTATTCTTGTGCATAGAATCCTCTCTTCTTTTCTACCTCCTCCCACTGCCTTCTTTCTCGCTCTTCCTTCCTTCCTTATAACATCCCAAAGAGAAGTGGGGGACTAAGTCTCGGGCCAATCCAATTGACTTTGAGCCTTTGGATGGATTGCTTGTACATGGGTGTCATGTTCAGTGGTTCTCGCATCCTTTGAGGAGAGTGGTACTCTCTCATCTTCAAACTATATGGCAATGTATTACATCTCCTTAGGCAAGCTTGCATGCTATCATCCTCTCATAATCTGAACATGTCCTCAAAATGTGTAATTGCTCGTTGTTGGGTAGCAAGATACCTAGGTGCAAGTTGAGGATCATTTGCAATTAAATTATGTGTACTGATGAGTGCCATTAGATTGGACTTATCATCTTTGATCATAAGAGGCTTTGTTTGTTCTCTTTCCAATACCTTCTTCATTTCTTCATCCCTTTCTTCCTCATGTTTCATCCATGATGCTAAAGCCAACAACTGTAAATACCCTAGGTTTGTATTAGGTTCCCATACATTCATGTCGGTCAAGTCCACGTTATGAAAATAAAACTCAGAAATCTTGGCCCTATCTTCCAATGTGCTTTGATCACAAAGATTAATGAACTGTCTATAATCCTGGAATTGCATAGTGCCTCTTTGTGTTGGGGTCTTTATTTGGAACTGCAGCCACTATTCCTTAAGATATAATGCATAGGAATTAGCTGGCATCTTTCATTGGATTGCTTCCAAAGAGAGACTTGCCATGGATGCCAATTGATTCTATCTTTCTTGCAGTTGTCCTTTCAACCATGTATTTTCTTCCTCTAACTAATTTTTCATGATGGCTTCTCTATCCCTCAAGATACTTATTTCTTTTCCCATCTCTTTGATCTTCTCCTCCATGTGACCAATGTCCTCCACTCCCTTGGACTTGGCAATCTACATCCATCTACGAGTTCTAGCTCTCTCTTTCTCAAGCTCAAAAAATAATGGAATGGCAAATTTTTGTGGAATGACCCTGCCCCCCTCAATAAATCTATAGTAGGAGTCGTGGTTAGGTTGAGGACTAGGCTCCTCTAGCTCTAGGTCCTCTCCCTTTGATTTTGGCTGCTTACTTATTTCCTCATCCAATTTTTGAGTTTCATGTAGGTTTAGCAAAGTTTCCTATGGGACTACCTCTGCTTCCGGTAGGTCCTACTATGTATCCTGTAGGATGCCTTTCCCTTTGGATGAGGTAGACATGGTTACAAGACTTCTCAAATAGGTGATAGGAGACTTAGGGGATGTTTAGGCTGAGGATCCTTCTTCTTGAGTTTTTTTAGGAGGGTCCATATTCTCCTCCTGTTTAGGTGGCTTCTCAATAACAATGGGAACCTTTGTTGGAGTTTGGGGTTTTCCATGCCTTATCCTTGTGATTTTCCTTGTTCTTAAGTATAAGGGGGTCTACCTCTATCTTTTTCCATTTTTTTATAGGGGTGCTAAGGGCAGTGAGGGAAGTTGTTGCCTCTCTCTCGGTGGGTTCTGGAGATGCCCTAGGTGACTCCTCCTTGTCTTCTTCCTCCTCTTTTCCATTGCCCTTTTCCCCTATGTTTTTCCCCTCTCCCTCTCCTTCTAGATCCTCATCTTGTTTGATAGATTCCTCCTTGACATTTTCCTCAATTTCTTCATCACCTTTTTTCTCTTTCTCCTCTTATTCATCCTCATCTATCTCATCCCCATCCCTCTCTGCTTCTTCTCCATCTATTTTATTTTCTTACTTATCCTTTTCACTGATAGTAGGACTAATGTCATGTGTGAGGGTTTTGATATCCTCCTTTAACTGCATGTCTCTGAAAATTTCCCATTGGATAGGAATTCTAAGGTTGTGGAGGGCATATTCTATGATGATTTTAATTATCCAATGGTGGGATAATTGTTGGTGGTTTCCCTCCTTCACCTTTATGCTTGTGTTTATCAGTGATTGCAAAAGGAGGTATTATATGTTGAGCTTGTGGTAAGGAGGTGTTTCTGCTCCAAACCTCAATTCTTCAAGAAGCCTGAAGTGATTCCATAAACAACACTATACCTACCTTCACATGATATGTATTTAATAAGGTGGTAGCTTGCCTCATTCCAAGGGTATGGTAGGCTTGTTCTCCTTACTCCAGTTTTGTCCTCAATGGGCTCTTCTCCCTCTAAAAGGAATTTTTTCTTAGAAGTCTAGCTATCTCCCTTGGCTTCCTTTCTCCAAGGCACTCATAAGGGAAGTATGATAATTTTTATTCTGAGTTCAGGTGTGAGCTCTATGGATAATCCTCTCACGATAGCAGTGGCATGGGCTCTCGTTAGTGGAATGAGGGAGAGATAAAACTCTTGGGCCACTCCATCATCATACCCCCATAATTTCCAAAAATACCCCATCCAATTATGCCTCGTGAATATTTCTAACATAAGAGCTTGTTAGTGGATTCTCATAGTGTTAATGGGCTCCCTTCTATTAAACACCTCTGTCATTTTTCCTGGTTAATTTTGAGGAGTAGAGATGTTTGATGTAAAATTTTAATGTAGAAGTAAATGGGATTGAAATAATTGTGGAGTCAATTCCCTTACACAATTGCCAAATTCACTTAGACTAGAATATTTATCTAAGAAATTCACCTGGAAAAAGGGAAGTAAATAAAGAGCCTACCTCTTTGTGATGATTGTTGTAGCCAACCCCCATGTATCCCCTTCTGAAACTTATCTCGGCCAATCCTGTAGACTATCTGATTATATCTTGTAGCATACTTGTGTGATCTTGTAGGATTTCCTGCGTAATCCTGTTGGAAGTCATGTGTAAGAGAAAGGTGGAATTTTTTTCTTATGTAGGTTGCCTGTGTACAAGAGAGACTTTGCTAGATTGAGCCTCGAGGAGATGAATGCATGAGTGCATGGGGATCAACGATTATTTCCTCTTATGGTCGAGTTGAGTGAGGTGGTGTGTTGGAAGCTGAGGTACATTTTCTATTTTTGAACCACTGGTCCCTACTACCACCTCCTCATCATTGTCTTCTCCTCGTAATCAACTCCCACTTCATGCATCCATAAACTTAACTGGTTTTTTCCTTCTACTCTCTTCTTTTGACTTGATTACTGCCATGTGGGAGAGGACCAACTATTTTGCCTTCATCAATTAAATGAAGGTGGCCAAGTTAACTGGCCATCTTTCTCTTATAAACCAACTCACTCATAACCTTTACATATTTTTGACTACATAATGCAAATGAGAGAGTGAAGTGAAATACTTACCTATGGTGCTAATACCTTGTTGCAGTTTGTTGAAGAGTTGAGGTGCTTGTTGTGTGTTGGCTACATGTTATTTTTCCTTCCTTTCTTATTCCCTCCATTGATTCCCTTTATGTTTAGGTACCTAGTGTTGAATATGATGGTGTTGCTACTACTCTGGAGATTCTTCTGCCCTTGGATCTTCATGCTAGAAGATTGCTGCTACTCATTATTTTTATTATTTGGGATAGGTTGCTACATGATTTCTTACACAATGTCCTATAGATGCTTCTCCCTCATAATTTATAATAATTTCCTCTGTTATGATTTTGAAGATGATGATATAGGTAGAGAGGGGGTCTAGGAGTCTGAATAATGAGGAATATACTCAGTTGATGTTCCCTTTTGCCCTCTGTTTCATCTTTCCTCTATGTTTTCTCTTGAGGACTGTGAATTTTTATTTATTTATTTTATGATGAATGGAGGGGAGATAAAGGGGGACAGAGGTATGGTAATGAAGTTGTTATGTAGGGATGTTATTTTTTTGACATGGCAAGTCATTTTCTCACACTAGGGTCACTTCCTGTAGGATTCCCGAGCCACTGTAACTCCTACAGGATGATCCTATAGGTTTTCAGGGGATCCTGTAGGTTTACAAAGGACCCTGTAGAAAACACAGTCCCCTTGTAAACTCAAGCAAATGAGTGAAAAATGAAAGAAATGGTCGAGTGCTAAATTATGATGGGTGGAAAAAAAATGTGAGTGAAATAGGTCCATTTTTATTCTCCTTTGTTCTCTAATCATCCTCCCACTAACCTGCAAACATAAATTTTTCATGATTTTTCTTTTTTTCCTTGTTTTATTTATTTATTTTTATTTTTATTTTTTCAAAAAAACTAGTTTGCCTTTAAGAGGTTTTCATTCTAGTTGTTTGACTTGGCTGCCTCAAGAGAGGTTTTCACAAAGGGATATTTTTATTTCCTTTTCTCTTGTATTTTTTGTTTTTTTTTTCCGTTTTTTTTTTTTCACACCATTAGGCCAGCCCAAGAGTTTATCAGTCCAATAGTGGGACTCAGGCACCTCATGGAGATTTTCACCTGAATCTCCTTATTTCTTTTTTCCCAATGACTTGATGAGGCAGGAATTGAAACTCGCTCCACCACCATCACTGTTTTATTGATACAATCAATGAACTCTTACTTTGACAATGGACTCTTGTAAACATTTAGTATGTGCCCATTAACAAGTAAAGGAATAGCCTTTACATCTATGGTTCTCGTCTACACTGAACCATTATCATCACATCTCTCTATAACATAATGCCCTAACGATATTGTCCTTAAATTTCCCTTAAAATCTTTATATCTGGAGTCATATAAAAAGGCCCAATCACCTTCTTAAAATTCCTTATCCTTCATGTTCTTATCATGTCAGATCTTTCTCTGAAGTTGAGTTACCTCTGTGTGTAGGAGGGCCTTCATTTTGAATTCATATAACCCATTCAACTCGAGAAATCTCTCTTTTTTTGCACTGTTGAGATCTAGATCTATTTGGGCTACCATCCTCAATGTGTTATACTCAAACTCAATGGAAAACAAGGCCTTTTTCCCATAGACTAGCTCAAAGGGTGTTTATTGAGTGGTAGTCTTCCAAGTGGTATTATAGCCCCAGGTGGCCTCAACTAGTCTATCATCCCAATATTTCCTGCTGCTGATAAAAACTTTGGTCAAGATGCCCTCTAGTGCTCTGTTGGTCACCTCCACTTATCCATTAGCTTGTGGGTGATAAGGAGTGGAGGTCCTATGCTTGATCTTGTGCTGATTGAGAAAGTCTTCAATCATATTGGAGGTAAACTGGCTGCCTTGATCAGTGACCAATTCTCTAGGGTATACAAATTTGTATAATACATTATCCCTTCAGAACTCAGCCACCTTCTCCTCTATTTCTACCTTAATTGACTTGGTTTTAGCCCACTTAGTCAGATAGTCAGTGCACACAATGATATAATTATTTTTCTTGGAAGGAGGGTCATTAGGTCCAATGAAGTCCATGCCCTACTTTTAAAATCGCTTAAAAGTCACTTGAGGTTGAAGAAGCATTTCATCTCTTGGAGTAGACTTTCCCATCCTTTGGCACTGATCACACTGACTAGTATATCTTTTCACATCCTGATGAAGAGTGGGCCAATAATACCCAACTTGTAACACTTTAAATGTTGTCCTCTTTGCTACAACGTTACCTCCACAAGGCCCATCATTACAGGTCAGAAGGATGTGAAAGACTTCCTCCTCCTTGACACATCTTCTCAGAATTTGATCTAGGCCAATATTGAAGAGTTTTCCCCTAATCTAGGTGAAGGGGGCACTCTTCCTCAAAATCTTGCTTTTTCTCTTTGGAGAATAGATTATGTGGAAACTGTGTAGAGACCAATTAGTTTGCTATGTTAGTAAACCATGGAGAGAGAACTGAAATGACAAATAAGTGTTCATCTGGTAACTGATCATCAACCATTCCCTCTTCACCTGCAGGCAAAGTTAATATGGATAAAATGTCTTCAAAAACATTTTCCTTGCCAAGCTTATAAAAAATATTTAGATCAAACCATTGTAATAAAAGTAACCATCTAATAATTTGGGAATTCACATCAGGTTTATTCATTAAGCAGTTGGTTGCAGCATGGTCATTATGTACAAATGTTTGATAGCATGTAATATAATGCCTAAATTTTTTCAATGAATGCACAATAGCCAAGAACTCCTTTTCATTCATTGTGTAGTTCAATTCGGCCTTTGACCGATTCTTACTGATAAAGTAAATGGCATAAGGAAATATCTCATCTATCTAGCCTAAGGCTGCTCCTATGGATTTGTGTGAGGCATAACATGAATATGAAAAGGAAGGGCCCAATTTGGGCCTCGAAGAATCAGTTTAATGGTTAGCTTGTCCTTTAGAGTGTCACAACCCTCTTGACAGATTTTTAACCATAGAAACTCAGAGTCTTTGGAAAATAACCCAAATAAAGGAGAATCCAACTTGCTAACGTTTTTTATAAACCCTTGTTAGTATCTAGCTAACCCCAGGAAACATCTGGCATCTCTCTGTTTTTGTGGAGGTGGGACCCTTTGGATGATAGCTATTTTTTTTGGGTCCACTTACAGTCCTTGGTGAGATATTGAATGATCTAGTCTAGTCCTTGCAGTCATAAGGAATTCACATTTCTCGGGACTAAGAAACATGTTCACTTCAATGCATTTGTGTAGAAGCTTACCTAATTTGGACAAAGCCTCCTCGAAATCACCTTCGTAAGGTGTGAAATCATCCATATAGATTTCTACCACATCATGGACTAACTCGACAAAGATACCTAGGACTTCTGTCTGAAAAGTTGCAGGAGCATTGCATAGGCCAAAAGGAAGGACCCTATAGGTGAAAGTATACCAAGGAAAAGTTAAGGTAGTTTTATCTTGGTCTTTTCGGTTGATCTGGATTTGATTGTACCCACTAAATGCATCTAGGAAACAGAAAAACTTTTTCCCTACGTGGCCATCTAGTAGTTGGTCGATGAAAAGTAGAGGGAAATGTCCTTATTTGTGGCTTTGTTTAGCTCCCTATAATCGACAGAAATCCTTGACTTACAATTTTTCTTTGGAACCAACACCAAGGAGGGATCCACTCACTATCTGAGATATGATAAATGAATCATGTATCTAGTAGTTTTTGATGTTCTTCTTTGACTATATCTTTAAGAGCTATATTCATCCTCCCTTGGGGTTGTCAGACTGGCTTGTAACCTTCCTTGATATAAATATGGTGAGTACACACCGATGGGTGCACTCCCTTCATTTCTTAGTAACTCCAAGAAAAGGCATACATGTGTGCCTTTAGCATGTTGCACAACTTTTCTTCTTGGAGAATAGAAAGAGATGAATTGGTTTTCAATGTTCTGTTGAGACCAAATTCTATGGTTTTGAAATGCATAGGGTTGTAATTGGCTAAGCATAGATCCAATTGATGGTTGTTTTGGGTTTCCTTTACTACTTCCTCTAAGGAAAAGATACTGGGGGTTGGACTTTGGAGTATGTATTTGATCAAATCATCTTCATCCCGTTGTCCCCCTCCCATGGTTGTTTCTAAGGTATAGAGTTGGCTGGAATAAACTTCATATTCCTCCTCCTCTTCTAGCCACAAAGGTAAGCCATGTTCTAGAGATGGTTGAGTAGGAGGGTCATATTTCTAGCTCTGTAACTAATGTAAGCATTAGCAGTGGCTAACCAGGGCCTCCCAAGGATGAGAGGGTAACCAGTAAGCTTAGCCTTTGGCTGGAGAACTAGGAAATCTGTCGGGTATTCCCAAGAATCAATGGAGACCATCACATCCTCCACAATCCCCTCAGGGGTCACTGTGGAGCAGTCTGCAAGTTGCAGAACTATTGTGATATTCCTCAATTAACCTTGGAGGTTGAGCTTGAGTATGGTGTCCTTGGTCATCACATTAATGGCAGCCCCAAGATCGATAAAAGTGTGTGGGAAAATGGTGCCATTGATATGCACATCTACTACAGGGCTTCTAGGGTCCAAATACATTGGGCATATTACCTATCCCAGCATTAATTCAGATAGTTGTCCAATGACATTAATGGTAGGGGCATATCCTTTTCGCCTCCCTAGATGCTTGAAGCACTTTTCCTTAACCAACTTTTTGTAAATAAGTACATCCTTAATAGCTTGGAGAAGTGGAATTTTGACACATAGGTTTTTCAATTCTCCCAAAAGTTTAGTCTCCTCTCGGTAGGCTGCAATGGTTGGTTTAATGTTGCAGGAAAGGGTGGTGGATTTACTTTAAGCAAACTTTCCTCTCTTTCTTCCTCAAGCTCCCTAGGTGGAGGTAGAGGTTGGCTATCTTGGAGAACTTTCCCAGATCTCAAGTTGATTTCCTGAATCTCTACAGCATAAGCTAGATATCATGTCTCTCCACTGTATACTTGTGCCTATCTATTTTTCAGGTTCAGATTTGGTTGGGAAGGAATCTAGGGTTGTTTAGGTGGAGCATAGTGTAAAATTTGTGGTTGGGCAGGTGGTGAAGGCAATAAAGCTAGAACATTTTTGTATTGGGGCCTCCACCCCTTGGGCGGTGCATTCCACTGAGGTTTTTGTGGAGCATATGGTTGGAATGACTGGTTAGCTAGGAATGATACTGAGGTGCAAAGTACGAGGGAGGAGGTGTATACCAAGGAGGATGAGCAAGGAGTCCCCAAGGAGGTATGAATGTGGTCTAGTTTGGGTTCTAATATGTATGGGATGACCCTTGCATACCCTGCTAGTATGCTTTAGGCCTATGAGGTCTCCTTTGATTTATGTAGAAGAGCTACTCAATGACCCCTTTGGCTCCTTCATATACATTTTTGAGTCCAGGTAAAGAGGGAAACTTGTCTGTGGATTGGTTTTATTGATAGACTAAGAAAATTTCAATAGAATTCAATGGACATTCGTTCCTAGGGTGCCTCTTGGTGCATCTCGGACAAAAAATGGCCAAGGCTCTCTGTCCCTCCTCCTACTTTCTCTAAATGTGCATAGTGTCCATATGTAGGGTAAGGGTTTGCAACATCCCACTTTTGAAATAATCCAGCATTTTTCCAATTTCACCCTTGATGGATGAATCAGAAGAGAATGGACTGACCACAGGTTGACTACTCGTACCCTTTTTCCTCGCTACCCTAGAATGATTTCTAAAAATAGTATTGATATCCTTATAGGGTAACTAGTAGATATACCCTCCTGCTAACAAATGTCGAGTATCCAAAATGTAATCCCTTACTCCTTTAAGTAGGACCAGCTTCAATGACTCAGGGTCAAGTGTGCACCTAACCCTTTTAGAGCTAAGCTGGAATCTTTCCTCGTAATCCTCTACAGATTCATAATTGCCTCAGGTCATCCTAAAAATTTCCTCTTTAGTGTATTTATACCTACAGTAGTCCCGATACTTGTTGAAGGCTCGCTACATCTGAGCCCAAGTTGTGATTCTATATCCTAGTAAACACATGAACTAGTGCAAAAATGCATTCTTGAGAGTGGATGGAAATAGTTTCAACTTCTACTCATCATTTATATAGTCATAGGTTTGGCATATGATAGAAAACTCAAATAAGAAAGTGTGTGGGTCTTCTATGGTTAGGTCATGGAAATGAGGAAGGTCAAAATGGCTTATATTTTCATCTTAGTATCACCATTGGCTCCCCTGATGGGGAAGGCACCCTCAACTCTTTCTCTATTTCTTCTGTCATTTCTATTTTCAGTCATAGGTTCAGTGGAAATGGGTTCTCCTTCTTCTTCTTCCACTGTAAGTTTTTCAAATATGTCTGGTTTCTCACCTAAGGGTTCCTCCAATTCACGACCACCAAAGAAGAGGGAAGGTTGGTTGTTTGAAGCAGTGAGGGTATTCAAAAAAAATTTCCCTAAGATATCCCTATTTCTACGAGGCATGAAAAGAAATGTTTTTGTTTCATTTTGTATTTATTTTTTAAACTTTGAAAGTGATTTCAGAATTGAAATTGCAGACTAAATGAAAAACACTAACTAAATGAAAAAATTAACTACTTTATTGAAATCTTACTTGCATAATGGATAGGAAAGAAAAGAATGTCGAATGAAAAAGAAAGAAACTAAATTACTTTTGCAGAAATGAAACTAAGAGCGTAACATTAGAAATAAGAAATAGAAGAAAGAAAGTAGTAATCACATAGTACTCATACACCTCCCCAACAATGGTGCCAAAAAATGATCAACACCATTATTGCAGCAAGAATACTACAACTCCTAGAGCTACCAGCTTTATTTTATCAACCTGAGGTTTGTACAAACTTGGAGGTGACAGTGTTGTATCGACAAGTGAAAGTGATGGTTTTACCTTTCGTCACTCTTTAGCAAGCGAGAGAACTCTACGGTTTTCAAGCAAGGCTTCTATGGATTTAGAAGAAGCTTGATTCTCGATGAAAGAAAGAGGAATCTACTCTAGGAGAAATTTTGTCTACTGCAAATAAGGAAAATCACTGAAATCGTATGCTAGAAACACACCATTTTCTAACTAACTACTGAGAAACTATGATTTACAAAATTCCAAGCCAACATGTATGGAATGCTACTATTTAAAGTATGGAAATTTAAGACATCAAACCTCACTACTGTGCATGTAAAGGATAGAAATAAATTTGTTTTTTTCTTTTTATACTTTTTCTAGAAAATCAAGTGTACCCTAATCTCTATTGGAGATGTCACAGGTGGGTTAGTGATGCTTGTGGATGGTTGGGAGGTTTAGGATATGGTTGTGAGGTTTGGGAAAGCCTTGGGTGACCTGGTGTGGCTTCCTAGAGGTTTTCTGTCAATTCAGCCTCAAAACAGGCCACTACAAGAAAACCTATAAGATGTACTAGAAACCTACAGGATTCCATGTATTTCTACAGGATACAACCGAGAGTAAAACAATGATTGCTGGAGGAGATGGAATGATTAGGGAATGTGGTGGATGGGTGGAATGGAGTGAGAAAATGCCTAGGATCACTTAGAACTCAATACCTAGGTTAGGAGATGGTTGGATTCACTCAACATGCTTGGAGGGATTTCTATGTAAAATGATGAGATTGGTGAAGATTTTGGTGAAAGAAATGTAGGTTTTAACCCCGTACAGAAATTACTTGCATACGAATTCTAAATCACAGGAAAAATAAAAAATGCGAGAGCATAACACATAAAACACATA
>APFE030581999.1:6372-35124 GCA_000404065.3 Pinus taeda
GCCATTCATGTGAACATCAACTACAGGACTCCCAGGGTCCAAATACTTTGGACAGATTACTTGCCCCAACATAAGATCGGATAATTGTCCTATGGCATTGATAGTTGAGGCATCTCTCTTTCGCCTACCTGGGTTCCTGAAACACTTCTCCTTAATCAATTTGTTGTATATCGATACATCTTTTATGGCCTGGAGAAGTGGTATTTTCACACACAACTACTTGAGTTCTCCCAGAAGCTCAATCTCTTCTGGGTTGGGTTGTGTGGTTACTGTGAGTCGCTCAGGAAAGGGTGGAATGGCTTGGGGTTCACTTTCCTGTTTCTCTTCCTCCTCCTCTAGGGGAGGAGGTTGGCGCTCTGGAAGGACCTACTCAGATCTCAGGTTGATCTCCTAGATCTCCACAGCATAGGTAGGGCATGTTGTCTCCCCAGTATATACTTGCTGGACCTGTCTGTTGTTGGGGTTTACGTTCGGTTGAGCAGGCATCTGGGGTTGTCTTGGAGGAGCAGGAGGTAATGGTTGTGGTTGAGCCGGTGGTGGAGGAAGAATGGCGGGAGGAGTGTTGTACTGGGGCATCCACCCTGGTTGAGGTGCATTCCACTGAGGTTGTGGCTGGGCATGAGAGTGAAACGAATGAGGAGGAGGCTGAGTATGGTATGGAGATGGATAAGACCATGGAGGAGGTGTGGACTAGGAAGGATGAGTAGGGGGGCCCCAAGAAGGTATATGAGTGGATTGGTTGGGGTTATAATAAGCTTGAGATGTCCCTTGCATCCGCTGCTGGTAAGGTCTGGGTCCATGTGGCCTCCTTTGGTTGAGGAAGTAGAGAGGTTCAGTAGCCACCTCAATCCCTAGGTACATGGGTTTAAATCCAGGCAAGGTAGGGCATTGGTTGGTGGGGTGGTCTTCCTCACAAATGAAACATACTCTATTGAGTGCAATGGGCATTCATTCTTAGGATGCTTCCTCGTGCATCTACGACAAAAAATGGCCAAAGCCCTCTCAGCTTCCTCTTTCTTTTTCTGAATTCGGAAGGTATCAAGTTGCATGGTAATAGTCTGTCTCATCTCACTCTTGAGGTCTTCCATCTGGTTAGCAAACTCATGCTTGGAGAAGGTGGTACTAGCTGAAAGATGATTCCCCCTACCTCTCTTCCGGGCCGCCCTAGAATGGTTTCTAAACATGGTCTTTATGTCCTCATAAGGTAGTTGGTAGATTTCCCCTCCAGCCAGCATGTTAAGGGTGTCTAGAAGGTCTTTAGGGACTCCTCGGAGCAGAACCAACTTCAGAGATTCCAAGTCAAGTGTGCAGCTAGCCCGTTTATAACTAAGTTGGAATCTTTCCTCGTAATCTTTTAAAGACTCATCGCTTCCCATGGTCATCCAAAAGATTTCTCCTTTAGTTTCCTTGGATCTACAGTAGTCCCCATATTTAGCATTGAAAGCTTGCTGCATCTGAGCCCAAGTGGTGATACTGTTTCCAGGTAACCCCATGAACCAGCGTAATGTTGCGTCCTTGAGGGTAGAGGGAAAGAGTTTCAACTTTTGCTCATCCTCAGCATAGTCATAACTTCGACAAAGGACAGAAAACTCAAACAGGAAGGTATCAGGGTCTTCAGTAGTCAATCCATGGAAGTGAGGTAAAGCAGAGGGAGTTATTTTTTTCATTTTCATGTCTCCATTGGTCTCTTGGATAGGAAAGGCACCTTCTATTCTCTCATCTTCTCTTCTACCGTTTCAGTTTTCAGCCATGGCTTCAGATGGAGTGTTCTCCAACTCTTCTTCTGTTATAGGATCTTCGTATATCTCAAGAGGTTCACCTATAGGTTCTTCTGGCTCACTGTCACCAGAGAAGAGAGAAGGTTGACTCAGTGATGTGGTGGGGGTGTTGGGTAAGAATTTGTCGGTTTTATCTCTGTTCCTAGGAGGCATGAAATGGAAATACTTTTGATTGCTTTTGTTTTTTCTTTGCTGGTACCTGCAAAACTAAAATAGATTGAACTGTAGCTAACTATCTTTCTGAAATGAAAATGCGGAATTGAAATGAAAGCAGGAAAGGACTAATCTACTTTGCAGAATTGAAATTGTGGAATTGAAATGCTAAGCTACGCTTGCAGAATTGAAATTGCGGAATTGAAATGCTATGCTACGCTTGCAAAATTGAAACTGTGGAATTGAAATGCTAAGCTACGCTTGCAGAATTGAAAGGATAATCTATGAAAGCAGGAAATGTCTACTCTACTTTTGCGAAAATGAAATTACAGAATGGAAATGAAATAAACTACTTAGTAGAAGGTTGTAGGAGAAAATAGAATAAAAGCAACAATCACCAATACTCTGACGCTTCCCCGACAACAACGCTAAAAATATGGTGGGCTCCTGTATTGCAGCAATAATGCTGCAACTCCTGGGACTCCCTTCTTTACTTTTATCAACCCGGTAGTTTGTAACAAACTTGGAAGCGACGATGTTGTATGCACAAGTACTAGCTCTTGTCGCAGTTGTCACTTGGTCAGCTGGCACAAGTCTGCTAGGAGCTTAATCCAAATTCTATGAGCTATTACAAGAAGCTTTTTAATTGATGGATGAAATCTAACTCAAAGAAACCTAATCTATTTGCGAAAAGAGATTGAAAAACTGAAGGAAAGCGCAAACCCTAGCAAACCCTAATTCTACCAGCTAGTCCTACTGATGCAAAGATGAGAATGCAAACTATTGAAAGAGATGCCATTACTTCTATGAAGGTAAAATACATGTGTCTAGACTATCTTTGTCCTAAGAAAAAATCTTTTTGTATTTTTGATTAAGTTGTCAGTTTCATCATGCATATGCTTTCACTGTTCTTTATTGTGTAGGGGTGGATCAAGGAGGAGAAATGCTTGGAAAAGGTTGGGAAGGTTCAGAGAGGGTCTAAGGAGTCCCTAACACCCTTCTAGAGAGTTTCACAAACTTGGCTATCAAGAAACCTCATTTGTGAGCTTCTACAGGAAGTTTGCAGGGGTTCTACAAGATGTTTAGGAATTTCTATAGGATGTTCAGAAATTTCTACAGGAGGTTTAAAAATTGGTTTTAAGAGGATGGGTGAGTGAGGGAAGACGTATGAATGGATAGGGAGGTAGGATAGGGGCCTGGAGTGACCTAGGGACTGCTGGATGGAGAGGTAAGAAGGTGTAGAAGGCTAACTTAGCTCAAAGAAGGTTGAACCAATGATTTCACAAAAAGGTAGGGTTACGTGGGCAAAAGGACAGATGTGAGATGAGGAACCTAGCTAGGAGGTGGAACAGATTGCTCTGATGATGCTTAGGTGGATGAAAGAGTGGTAGGGATGCCCTGCACAGTGTACATTCAACTGGATCCACAAAGTATTGCAAATACTCAAAGTTCTAGCTAATCTAATCTAACTGTCAATAAAATAAATGAACAACAACTTTATTTGAAAGAGAACCATGTATATCAACTATGCAAAGAAACATTTCAGAGGTCTAAATGCATAACCAACTTCTGCAAATGGAAACAGTACACTAAGGATTGCATCGTAAAGCAAACTAGAGTTTTTGTTGGGACAACACGGTTACTTCAATTCCAGCCCCTGATCCAATAAGGATGAGGTGAAACCGAAAGTGTTGTGGACCCTTTTCTTGGAGATTTTTTCCTATTATTATCCTACCAATCTATTTTAAACATCTGAAGCAATTCAATTCATAAACAGTGACCTATTTAATCAACAGAACTAAATCTGCCTAACAGAAATACGTTTCAAATGCATAAAAAGGAAAACAACGATGCATAAAGGAAAGGTAACAGTACAAAAAGGAAGCCCCAGGCTCTCAGGTTGGGCCCAAACCTGAGAGCTATGGCTCCTATAGAAAACTCAGAGTTGATATAAAATCAGACCACTTCTTATTATCAAAAAATAGTCATAGGTCAAGAGTTATGCCAAAATGGCTACAAGAGAACAAGCTAAAGCTAACAACACTGTAGTGAAAAATATGCAATGGTTTCAAAAGTCCCTTATGAAGGCTGAGGCCTTAACATTTATACACCACGAGGGCCCTAGCTGGCCTCCTAAATCTATGGGACTTGGCTATCCAAACTGTGAGTAGGCAGTCCCTTCCAAAATCTGGTTCGCTTCCTTCTAGATCCGGTTTTGGTGGCCTTTGGAGCTCGGAGTTGGGGGTGAAGATCCCAAGGAAGGGCTATTTAATGTCATATACAACCCCCCTATGAATCCTCACCTCAAGCTTGACTGTCTTCTAGCCCATGATTGCTCGGTTTTGCTCCAACATGTGTCAAAAAACCTGAAATGAGCACGCGTTAGCCACCTAGGAAGAGTGACTACCCTTATTCGTACAAGTGACATAAACATATTGAAAAATAATGCATAAGCTATGAAAAATGACGGATTTAACAAGGACTGAACAAGGATAATTAGGCCAAATGAGCCCAACAAGTTACCAAATTTGGGGCTCATCAGTGGGTCCAACATGAAAGTGTGATGAAACATGGCCTACAAGTTGTGATGTGTTGTAAATATGAAAATTTATGAAACATGGTCCCCAAACATGTTGAGGGTTGGATCCTTCAATGAGGAAGTTGAATCTTCCTTCCAGTGGTAGCTGGTAAATAAGATCAAGGGGTTGGAGCTTCCTTCCAGTGAGTGTTGATAAACAAGATTAGGGGTTTGGAGCTCCCTTCCAGTGGGTGAAAGAGAATGAGAGAAGGTTGTAGCCTTCTACAGGTGGGTTCCTGTGTATTGGTATGAGTCTACACTAGTAAACGATTGTAAAATATTTTCTTTATATTAAAAAGAAGACAAAGATGACAAAAGTAGGTGGTTTTCCCCCACAATGGGTTTTGACCTTAAATATTGGTGTTCATGTGTGTTTCTTATGTGTGATGGTTTATCTTACTACACATGGTTACTGTGTATTTAATGTTTAATGAAGTACTGATGCACTGAATCAAGATAAAAAGAAGATGAATTATTTGAGAAGTAAGTTTACTGGATATAGGTTGTTTGTCGTAATAACAATTGTGTACACACATTGGTTCCCTTCATTAAAGTCATGTATAGAAATCAAGATATGAATTTGAAAATTTTAAAGATTCAAAAATATTGATTCAACCCCCCCCCCCTCAGTATTTTTCCCAACAATTGTAATGAGAGCAGGTCCTTTGGCAGAAGCTTGATAGCTTGAAGGAGATTGATCAAGACAATGGGAAAGAAGAAAAATAAGAAAGAAAATCAAGGAAGAAAATATGGAATGGAAGCCAATATTCAGAAGCAACCCACTTTCTATTGATCAAGAATGAAGAAGCATCATCAAGTATGGGATTTTTTTCTAAATGTGATCCATTTTCTTGTCTTTGCAATAATGATAATGATGAAGAAGATGAGTTTGATCAAGACTCTGAATTACTTATGGCATTTGGAGATGAATCTGATGACAATTTCATGGATTCCCTAGAAGAAAAGGTCCTTTTAATTGAAGAAATATGTCAGCTTAAGATTTGTTTAGAATAAGCTAAATTAGTAGAAGAAACTTTGAAGAAACAAATCATAAAAAAATACGAGCATAATGAGAAGCTAGAATGTGAAACAGCCAGTCTAAGGAGAGAACTTAAGAAAGCAAGAAGTCTTAATATTAGATTTTATAAAGGATCTGAAACCTTGGATGAAATCATCAAATTTCAATGCTCACCTCTTATAAAGGTAGGTCTTGGATAATGTGAAGAAACATCAAAGATTGTAAAGTCTTATATAGAAAGAGTAATCTATCTCAATGGAGTAAAAGTAAGCAATCAACATCACTCCATCCTAAAACAAAAGAATGAAGGACCAAATACCTCCCATGTAAACTCTTCTCTGTTTAATCAAAAGAACAACACTATAAGGTACTATCCTCCCAGACGATTCTACTTTAATGGACAATGTTTTTCTTGTCACAATTTTGGCCATAAGGATGCTTAATGTGTTTCTTACAAAACTATCATGAATAGGGAAGCAAGCAAAAAAGAGAATGAGAAATACTCTTACAATTCCTTCTCTCCTCTTCATTATGAAATTGAATGCTCCCTTTACAATAAATTTGGGCATAAGGAGTCTCAATCCAGGAGAAAAGAACGATTAATATCTCAGGATAAGAAAATGGAAACAAATGTATCGAAGAAGAAAACCATTGAATCTGAGAACTCTGGTATGGATTTATATGCAGGGGATTAAGAAAATTTTTGGTACATTGATAGTGGATGCTCAAAACACATTGGAGGTGATAAAGATAAGTTTATGTCTCTTAATGAAACAAAGAAAGAAAAGAACATAACCTTTGGAAACAATACACCTTGAACTATCAAAGGAAAAGGAACTGTTATGTTAAGAGAAAAGGTTAATACTAGAAATGTTTTATTTGTTGATGGATTGAAGCATAACTTGTTAAGTGTCATCCAGATGTGTGACTAAGGGAATGAAGTTTTTTTACATAAAATAATTGTGGTCTGAAATATTGATATATGAAAGACCATAATAAAAGGAACAAGAACTCCAAGTAATGTCTATGTCTTGGAAGGTAGTCTAGAACAATGTTATTGGGTCTAGAAGATTGGTTATGGCACAAATATTGGAACATCTAATTTTCAGTCAATTACATAATTCAAGAAATCTAGGAGCAGTTCGTGATTTGCCAAACATCTCTCTACCAGAAAATATGATATGCAAATCATGTAAATTTGGTAAGAAAACCTAGGTTCAATTCAATGCCAAAGAAGGTTATGCAAGTAGACCTCTTGAACTTATTCATATTAATTTGTGTGGGCCAATAAAGAATAGGTCACTTAGAGGTGAACAATATTTCATCTCATTTATTGATGATTTTACTAGAATGTGTTGGATTGCTTATTAAAGTATAAAGGTGAAGCATTTGATAAATTTAAAGTCTTCAAAGCTTTAATAGATAACGAGTCAGACTTGAAAATCAAACATCTTAGGTCTAACAAGAGAGGAGAATATATATCAAACGATTTTTTTGACTTTTATGAAAAACATGGCATCAAGAGATAGTTTTCTATACCTAAGACTCCTCAACAAAATGGCATAGAAGAAATAATGAATAGAACAATTCAACAAATGGCATGTTCCATGCTTGATGGATCGAAGACACCTTATACCTTCTGAGGTGAAGCAACACATACAACAGTAAATATTCTTAACAAAGCTCATATTTGTGTGAATAATGATAAAAAGCCTTATGAAATTTGGTGTGGTAAACCCCCAACTATTAAGCATTTCATAGTTTTTGGAAGTAAGTGTTAGATAAAGAATAATAATGATAAACTTGGGAAGTTTGAAGCTAGAGTTGATGAAGAAATTCTCCTTGGATACTCCTCTAGAAGCAAAGGATATAAATGTTACAATAAAAGACTTAAAAGGATTGTTGAATGCATTGATGTTGTGATTCATGAAGCATCCACATGTATAAAAAAGGAAGCACCAATAGATGAATAAGATCCTCTTACAACTAGCCAAAATAATGAGGAGGAAAGAATCAATGAAGCATTAGATGAAGGAAGTGAAAATATAGAAGCACCAGAAAGCACTCCATCAAGGTATGTTCACAAAAACCATCCAGAATCTAAAATTCTAGGTGGTAAGGAATCTGGAACACAAACTAGAAGAACTCTTTTTAGAATTTCCAGTCATCTAGCCTTGCTATTGATAATTAAACCATAAAATGTAAATTAGGCTAGCAAAGATGAATCTTGGGTTTGCATTAAGAACTTGACCAATAAGAAAAAAATTACACTTGGGAATTAGTTCCTAGACCACATGATAAGAATGTTATTGGGACAAAATGGGCATTCAAAAATAAACCAAACGATAATGGAGAAGTAATTAGAAATAAAGCAATACTCGTTTGAAAATGCTATGCTCAATAAGAAGGAATAGAATTTGAAGAAACATTTTCACATGTAGCTAGACTTGAAGCCATAAGGATGTTTCTTTCCTTTTCATGCTTTCATCATTTCAAAGTCTATCAAATGGATGTTAAATCTATATTTTAAAATGGGAACCTAGAAGAAGAAGTCTTTATTGAACTATCTGAAGGGTTTATTCTAGGAAATTATGAAAAACTTGTTTGGAAACTCAATAAGGTGTTATCTGGGCTAAAACAAGACCCTTGTGCATGGTATTATTGCCTTGACAAATATATTCAACAACAAGGTTTCACGAAGGGGTCTGCAGATAGAAACCTATATACATAAAGGTGGATGATGGTAAACTTTTAATTGTTATTGTTTATGTGGATGGTGTCATCTTTGGTAGCAATGAAGAATCCATGAGTCAAACGTTTTCTTCTATCATGTAGCAAAATTTTCAAATTTCTTTACTTGGTGAACTAACATACTTTCTTGGTTTACAAGTACAAGAAGAAAAGAATGGCATATTTCTTTCACATACGAAGTACCTTAAGAAAATTATGAAGAAATATGGAATGGAATATTGCAAACTGATCTACATACCCATGGTGATAGAATGTAGCCTCAGGTCACATGATGATTCTCCCATAGTCAACCAACTAGAATACAGATCCATGATCAGAAGCATACTCTATCTTACAGGAAGAGGACAAGATATCATGCATGTAGTTGGGATTTTTGGACAATTTCAGGCTAATCCAAGGAAACTCATCTTCAAATAGTCAAAAGAATCTTCAAATATATACAAGGCACTCAAGAGTTGGGTTTATGGTATCCCAAAGATGCAGATATTACTCTTCATGCTTATATAGATGTAGATTGGGCTGGAAATGTCGCTGATAGAAAAAGCACTAGTGGGGAAGCATTATATATGAGGCCCCACTTGGTATCATGGTTCAACAAAAAGAAAATATCAATTCCATTATCTACTGCGAAACCAGAATATGTTGTTACTGCCTCATGTTGCACACAACTTCTCTGGATGATGCAAAAAGTACAGGATATTCAAATCAATTGTTCTACACCCATTTCCATTCTATGTGATAATACAAGTGCAATTAGTATTTCAAAAAATTCGGTTATGCACTCCAAGACCAAGCATATTTCAATTAAATATCATTTTCTAAGAGAATAGGTGCTTGAACAAAAGGTCAAACTAGAATATGTTCCATCAAAAGAACAAGTTGCTGATATTTTTACAAAACCTCTTCCACGTTATGCATTTGAATATCTTAGATAGAAATTAGGAATGCTCTCTACATCATCACTCAATTGATTCTTCATGTTCAAGGGGAGTAATACATATGTGACTTGATGATGACTAACATGGTTTTTTTTATTTTCATGTTGGTTATACTTTTGACAATTCTTCTAGTGTAGTAATAGTAAATAGATACAGATAGAACCAACTCAGGGGGAGTTGAAGCTGTGAAATTTCGGTATTTCACTTTTTGTATGTGGATGTTATAAAGACAAGTCACATGTATACACAAGTTATGAACTAAAAAATCATGTATATTTTGGTATGATGAAGAAACTATGGGACAGATTCAGGAGGAGAGTCTGATATGCTTCATGAAATTATTAGTTGTCTTTCATGATTCTGATGGTTGATGGTTACAGCCTGTTGATGCTATTTGAATGTTCTTTTGGCATCTATAATTTTTTGATGACCTGATGGATGATTGATTGATGAAGATACTCTGATTATTCTTACTGATATATGAAATGATATGATTAGATCTGGCAGTGAACAGTTGCCACAGGTTCAGGGGGGGTCATTTGCTATGCTTCAAACAATTCATTGTTGGAATTATGTTCACTAGATACATAATGATGTTGATCAATAGGTTGATGATATTGAGGCTACATGATGGACATGTACAGGTTGTTGTTCTTGGTGTTGTTGAAAAATGTCCATGATGCAGATCATATGTGGTAGATGATAGTTGTTGATAACTATCATGGTATTGTTTATCTTGGTTATAAATTTCAAATCTATTATTTAATGTAAAGGTCAGGTAAAGGCCTATGATGTACTAATTTTAAAATTTAGTAATGTATGGACTATTATGGTCGAGTACTTTTGGATATGCGATGTAATTTGTAACCCCACTGTGATTGGGAAGTTGATGTAATAATGATGTCAAATATGCAAAACCCACTATGATTGGGTGACTGATGTAAGTTTATGTCCTTGATGATAGGACAAGTCATATGAGGCATAGAGTCATGTACTTCATTGCACATTCATCATAAATTTTAGCATGTGCTCAGCGGGAACATGGTCAGTCTTTAATGTTCATACTCAGCAGTTCAGATCTACGACAACCTTCATTCAAAATTGATAATCCCTTTGCCCTTGATGTTAAAGGGGGAGAGTAAATTGGTGTTTGAAAATATTAGTGCTTGGCTTGATGTGTTTTAAAGGTATCTACAAGTAGTGGTGACCAAACACCAAAGTGGTTTCCATCAAGTCCAAAGTGGGGGATTGTTGGCATTATGAATTATGTGTTTTCCTTGATGGAAACCTACCTGATGTGTTGTCCTTGATGGAAAACAACCTGATGTGTTTTCCTTGATGGAAACCTAATTGGTGAGTTTTTATTTGATGGAAACCAACTTGATACAGATATAAATAGGATGTGTCTAAAGGTGTGATAGAGTGTTTTGACAAAGGCATAACAATTCAGCGATAGAGGAATGATAAAGTTCAAATTTCAAGAAGTACACACAGTTTATGTTAAGTAAGTCCACGTACACACGTGAGTATGAAGAAGCAAAAGCATGTACAATTTCCACATTATGGTATTCTAAATACCAAGGTGTTGAGGATGTTGGACGGGCCAACACGTAAGGGGATCTCCTCAGTAAGAAGTCCCAATTAGACCTCAAATCATTTGGTGTAGGAGTCCTAGCAGTGGTTGTATGGTAATGCCTTGAATGTGATTTCGCACAACGGCAAGTAAGATAACTCTATTGGTAGCAAGGTTGTGACAGTTGTAGTGAGCCAACGAAGGTGCATGAGAGGTTCTAATACATGGTGGTTCAGATGAGTGTGCCCCTTGGAAACCTATAATAGTACGCGGCTTGGAAGGGAAAACAATAGCGAAGATGCATCAGAAGCTAGAAAGAAAGTTAGCGAGCAATCCAAATTGATTGCTAAACAAACAACACATTTCAGAAACATTCATACATACATACACAGATAGTTATACATGCATGTGTAAGTAAGCAAATACATATATCATTTAGAGTAAACCAGATAGCATAGAATACAATACAACATATGCATGAAACGTGTTGTCTATTGTTATATTAAGAAGTCTAAGTTCCAGTCATACAATACATCCATGTCCAACCACTAGTTTCGATGGCGGAATGTTATAACCACAACCACCTGCTCCTCGAAAGAGATGTACTAGCTCTGCATAGTGGAGAAGCCAAGGCTCATTACAATACTGTCCAAGCTCTCTCCAAGATGGTCTTATTGGAAGCTTGGTTGACCAAAAGCCTTTAAAATGAGTTATGAGGTTCTATTTATAGCAAAGGATGGGGTGACCTTTAAAATTCCCCTTTGTAGTATTTCATCTACCCTCGTGACTCTTCATCTACTCTATGGTTGTTACATCCAACTATCGACACTTGAACTTTCACTTCACAAGCCGTTACATTACAATGCACATGTGCCCATGTGAGACAAAATGGCTTGAGAAAGCCATGCAAGAAATCACTAACACTTAGTTCGTTGTGGTGAGATCAACTCTTGGCATGCTTGTGATGGTGAAGGTGGTGATCTAATGCTAAGCTTGGTCATCTGTGATGGTGTGCATGCGCTCCATGGTGACATCTTGTTGAAGCAAACTCTTGCCTCCATTGCATCTGGGAGCATTGGTATTTATCCTCCATCCAACTCCTCTGCTATCATGCACATGGTCTTTTTGGGTGCTGCCAAACCAGCAACACACTGATGCATAGTGTCTACGGTGATCTTCAAGTGTGTGGTGGTGGTCATGTGTGTCAACTTTCAACTACATGTTTAGCTCCAGTTGGACTTCCTTCTTTCCTTTGCCTCAGTGAGTGTGGTGAATGGGTGGGATCGCATCTGTGTGCATGATGGCATGCATGCTGCTGAATTCCCTTTCATGCGATCAATGACCCTACTCACCATGTTCACTCCATGGCAGCTATTGGGATGGATCCTTAACTTGTACAGGCACAGTTTCATCTGTGAGTTCGTGTTGCACCCATTGCTTACCTACTCTTCCTTGAGTTGTTGCTTGAGCACATACAACTCCTTCTCTATTTCATTCTCTGCCTTCATGTGATCTTCATGTCACGATGTCACTGCATAGCTTGAGTCTTCAAAGTTTCTTTCACCACAAGTGAATCTTCTTGAGCTTGAATTTTATTCAGCCTCTATGTTGTCAACAACCTTCCTCTTGAATTTGTTGCATCCGGTATGTTGCCTTCAACTTTTTTCCATGATGCTTCTCATTGTGATGTTGCTGCTATCATATCTTGATGTCCTTCTCTATGAACAACTTGATATCTTCCTGGGTAGGCAAGTCCATAGACACTTGTTCGGCTGCATCCTCAAGTGTGCTCTGAATGGTGTCTTTGACTCTGCTCTCTTGGAAACCATTATACATGTATTGTCGAGAGGCAAATGAACACCTGTGATACCTGGAGACATAGCAACACTGATGGCAACTAATCTATTAGTTGAAAACTAAAATGAACTTGAGAACTCACTTGCAACATAGTTGTGTGACTGATCATGAAGGTTGCGGAATTTCTGCCAGGAGGTCGAAAGACTGACTGCCAAGACTATGCAAAGCACAATCCAAGCTATTGGGATGCTAACTGACAACTGGAATTGTGCAATGCACATTCCATTCTAGTTGTTGACTGCTGGAATTGCAGAATGCACAATCCATTCTAGTTGTTCACTGCTAGAATTTCGCAATGCACAATCTCAACTAGCAAGGGTTGCAGGCTCAATGATTCCATTGCGCAATTTTTTGGGATAGTAGTCATTGTCCCTCAGAATTTTGCAATGCAAGACTGAAGGATAGTCACTGGGAAAAAATGCGCACTTCCCGAGAGGAAGACAAACCTTCCCTCTTAGGATTACGCAATGTTGTCCCAGTGAGGTAGAGTCTGGGCCAAGGCTGATGTTACACAAAAATATCGTCACCATGACTATTTGCAGTTAGTATGGGTCCATCATCACTTATACTGGCCTCCTAAGCAAGTCTCAGACCTTAGCTCTTCATGTCAAGCTTTGCAAATGAGAGAAAGATATTAAAAATCAATATTACTCTGGTTCCGCACTTTCTCTCACTTTTGCCTGCGGGCCTGCACCCTTTGTTCATATTACCTGCGTATCTGTACGTTCTATCTGTAAAGGGGTGGGTGCGTACCCCTGTAAAAATAAAAAAGGCGCAAGTTTATCCTAAAAAACTCACTTTTGGGTTAATTCTAGATGTTTCTAGAAGGATTTTGATGTGGATTGTTTGCTCCAAGGTGGTTCATGCATCCCACAAGAGAAGGAGCTAATCCCTTGATAGGAGGAGCTATCCCTTTGAAGGAGGGCTTTATCCCTTTGAAGGAGGACCTAGTAACTTCCCTCCATTGCACTATAAATTAAGGCATTGGGTCAGTTGCTGGGGAGGTTAGAAGCTGAACATTTTGAGGGTAAATGTGATGGGATTGGGACTTCCTAGTTAAACTTGAGAGGAGAGATCACATACCTTTTGGTTTCATTGGGAAGTGAGTGAAACTTGTCAAAGTAGAGGAGACTTCTTGTCGGACCCTGGGAGGAGCTTGTACAAAATCAAGGCAGAGGTTGTAAAGTTCTTCTTCATTTGAATTAATACAATCATATTCATTTTTCTCAACAAATTGTCTTATGTGGTTTGTTTCATAATCTCCTTGATCATTATGATGAATATGCTTTATGATATTGGCTTTTCAGGTGCTATTTAATTTGTTTGCTTGTTTGTGTTTGCAGACTTACGCTTCAAGGAAGCTCATTTGGAGCGAGGGAGCGAGGCTTCCACAAACTTGCATTCGACCCAAGGTAGGCCTAAAAAACTTGTTTGCCTTTGTTTTTAATTGCATATTTAGAGAAAGATAGTTTTTGATTGGCTTTCTTGTCACTAGATATCTTTAGATACTAGGAAGGTCGATCTTGTCCGCAACCTCGACTCATTCCGCATAACAGTTGACCAGACTCGTCAATGAGAAACTAAAAGATAATGTGAATGCGAATGCATGGAGATACTAAGTGTAAGCATAAGTGAATGATCATGCATGCAAATAGTGAGTGAAATATTCAGAAAATGGAACAACATGCATGTGGGTGAGGTGAGTCGCTGAATCAACGATTGTTCATGAAAAACAATTTCATGCATGTGATAGTCATGAGATGTTAACAAAAATGGAAACGGTGCTAATAAAAGCTACTACGTATCAAAATGGTAGCAAGCACTCATTGAAATCAAGTAGATAAAATTTATATGAAGTGAGACCCAAAGAGCACCAAAAATGCAACAGAAGACAAGGAAAGCAATCTTACCCAAAAATAGCTGAGATGAATATGTTGATGGCTCTTAGATGTGATGTGGGATGTCAAAGATGCATGGTTGAAGTTAGCAATCAACTCTGTAGCATCTGGTTCATGAGTTTTGATCAAATTGAAGATGTGATGCACATGCCGCAAATCTAGGAAGAGAAACATTTGGTGGTAGGTTTCTGAGATGATCCTTGCATGCAACCTCCAGTAGCTAAAAGTAGATCCCTGAATCAAGGGATGTCTTTGTATGCTACCTTAGGAGAAGGAGCCCATGCATGCAAATTAGTTTTGCTTAGTCCTAGAGGGAACCGGTCAACTCGACTACACATGCAAGAGTCTGCTCAACTAATGGGAAAAAATGCGCATTTATGGAAGCGAACTCGGTTGGATGCCCAACATATTTGCACAATTTCTATGTAGACAACCTAACTGTTGGCTAGGATTGCATAATTCCTGGGTTGAGCAACCCTGCTAGGAGGACTTATGCAATTTTCTACATGAAGCTTGACTAGCAGAATTGTGTAACTCTGGAACCCAGTAGGCTGCGAGACAAAATTACACAATTTCGGGAGGAAATGCTGGTTTCCCTCCAAAATTGTGCAATTTCTTGATAGATCTGCTCAGCTTGTAGCTAGACCAAGTCTGGAGGAACAACTTGTGAAGCGAATGCAACAAGCTCTAATGGACAGGTTGTCATTCTGCAAGAAAACCGTTGAAGCTTGTGTACTTGATGAAGCAAGACATTTTGTTGTAAAAGGATGGTAGGGAGGATCCAAAATGAAGCTAAGGAAAAATTTGGAGGGAGGTTGTAGCCTCTACAACCCTTGGCGACACACTGGTAGAACTCTAGGTCTCTAAGTGGACCTTGTTTGTGAAAATCAAGTGTAGCACCTCCAGAAGTATTCTTTAGTTCTCAGTTCGTCTTAGTTTCCACACTTGCTTGATTGTAGGATGTAGCATCTGCCAAGCTCTTGGTCGATTGACACACATTTCAAGTCAAGTCAACATAGTCATTTCGATTCGAGTTGATGTGTATATTGGTGCATAAGTAGTATAATCGTTAGAGTCTTAGTTTCATCTCTGGTGTTGCTCTGCTACCAGCAGGCCTAGACAGTACCCCGATGGAGTCACATAGGAACACAAGCATGGCTTCATTACCAGCAAGCCTGGTTCGTACCTCAATGGAGTTACCTGCATCATCTCTCTGTGCAGGAAGCCTTTCTCTTCTTTTGCCTTATTCAATTTTTTTTTTCAATCTTTTTTCACTTTTTCATTTTTTCATTTTTCATCTTCGTAATTGTGCATAACACTTATTCATTTCAGAGGCGGAAGAGGGATCCTGACTTATTGAGAGCATAAGAGTTTGTTCCTGCAGAGAAGTATTTTGTTATACCTCTGACATGCATGTTAAGGTTTTCCCCCTCACCTTACTTTACTTGACAGGGATGACAAGGGTTAACCCAAAAACAATCGACTAGAGTAGGTGATACTAGTTAGCACACAAGCGTTGTGTTTTCACCAAGGTTTACTTCGAACAGTACACATTTTCCATTGATGTATCATGGACTGAAGACAACAAATTATTACATAAGAGAATGGACAATGGATAACCAAATGTTGATAGTTGTGTAAGTCCTCTTGTAGTTTACCCGGCTTGCTTGAAGAGTCATACATGGTTTCATGTAAAACTAACCTACGAACAAAACAAGCAAACAAACAACAAAGCAATGTAGAAGTAGAAGCAAATGCGAAAGAAAAGTGAGTAAAAAAACAAGAAAGCGGATAAACAAACCAACAAAGCAAGTAACAAAACAAGCATTCAAGAAAACAAACTGAAAGAAAGAAAATACTACTCCTACTCCTAAGCTAACGGTATATGGGCCATCTCACCTGAAGTGATACTTCAAACGCAGCCACCAAGGCATTTCTTGACCCATGTTCATGAAGGCATGGTTCGTGAACAAGACATTTGTGCAAACTAGCAAACAAGAAAGATCTAATAGTGAAGACAAACACACTCAAAGTTGACAAGTGACCACATAACAAAGAACAATGAAAGTACATGACATGCATCCTGTGGACCTGCCATGGTGTTGTGCTACACTGCGTGTAGATATTGAGTGTATGCATTCTCTTCACTGTGACAAGCAAGCAAATGCGAGAAAGGTAGACCACTTACATTGTGCATGTGTGCTTGTTGTGTAAGATTCCTCCAATGCATGAGTGATGGGATCGTGTAGTTCGAGTGGAGGAAGTGTAGTCTAGTTTTTTGGTTGACCTTCAATGCAAAGCGGAGAGTGATGAGGAGCCTTGAGTGTTTCAACAATTTCCTAGCTGGAAGTGAAACCAACCTTAGGACAACAAGGGCCTGACATAACCAATAGCTCGGGCTGAAGTGCCTCGATAGCCTACAGGGTTTCGACTTCATTGACGGATAGATCATCGTAAACCAGTGTCTAGGATAGATTAACATTAGTTGAATCAACATTGTCATCGGATGAGGAAGTAGAGAAATCACGACAACCAAGATCAGAAAATTCAGGATGTTTCTTGGCATCCTCATGATTTGATGAATTGGACAAAGGGGTAGATGAGAAGAAAATATGTTCACCCTCTATGCTTTTAGAAATGAAAGATGATAGATTGGACAGATTTTTAGAGAGAGATGTGTCCTCTCTGCAACGTAATGACAAACTCACATCTGACTTGTCCTATGAATGATTGGAAGTAGAAACATCTAGAAATGAGTTCTCACAGGGGAAATCAACAGTGACAAAATCACAAGGGATATCAGGATAAAACAGATGAGTCATGGTTGGAAGGGAGTCATCCTTCAGTGTGGGTTCTTCTTTAGATTCTCACACACACTAATCATGAATGATGGTGCATGTTGGATGCACAACACCAACTCCATCTATAGCTTTATCCTCATTCACAGTAGGTGAGGAGTCAAGAATGGAAGAGAAAAAGATAATACAAGCTGGAGAATCAACAGAACATGGGGACAGAGGTTGAGGGAATGAATCCACGTGACAACCAACAAGCTTGCAAGCCAAATCTGTGCAGATATCATGAGCAGGTGGGGTGGTAGGATGTGATAGTTCAACAGATGTGTGTGAATGATGTCTCACACCACTCTTTGGTGGTGGATCTATTTGATGAGGTGAAGGCAGACAGTCACTTCTGACAGCAACTGTGCTTGCCTATGATTGCGCAGCTCCATCACTAAAGTGTGCTTGGTGGGGTTTGGATATGTGGAAAAGATACTCAAATCTTCCATCAAGAAATTCCCAATCAATATCATCTTCGGGGAATTGGAATTCAAGATTACAAAAGCATGTGTAAAATTGTTCAACAGATTCATTGGTTCTTTTCGTAATTCCAGAATTTCTTTATTGAGTGCTTTATAGTTAAAGTGATTAAACTGATTGTCTATCTCTGCGACTAGAAGAGCACAAGAATGAATAGATTTTTTTGACAGCGTGGCACACCAGTGCATTGGGTGCCCTCGAAGCATGTAGATCAACAATGCACAAGTCATGTATTCTTCACAGATTCCATGCCTTTTATGTGAGCCTACAATGCCGACAACGTGCCTAACCAAGGCTACGTGGCCTCCACCATCATATGTTTTATGAGAGAATTTATCCAAGAGCTTTTCCAAAATAATGAAATTGTTTCCATAAGACATACACTCTGGAAGGGCAACTCGATAGTTAGTCATGAAAGATATGTAGAGATTCAAAACAGATGTGAGGACTCAGCTTGTCATTTAGCCCTCCTTCTAGTGCAAAAATATTGATAGTGCTACACCTGCCAATATGTAAGGGGATCTCCCCAATAAGAATCCCCAATTAGACCTCAGATAATTTGGTGTACGAGTCCCAGCAGTGCGTCATACAGTAATGCCTTCACTGCGATTTTGCATAGAGGCAAGTAAGATAAATCTGTTGGTAGCAAGGGTGTTACATCTACAGTGAGCCAAGGACGGTGCATGAGAGGTTTTAACACACAGGGATTGAGATGAGTGCACACCTTGGAAACCTGTAATAGTATGCATCTTGGAAGGGAACACATGAGAAAAGGTGCATGACAAGCTACAAAGCAAGTTAGTGAGCAATTCAAAGTGATGGTTAAACCAATAGCACATTTCAGAAGGAATCATATATACATACATAGATAGCTATACATGCATGTGTAATTAATAAGATATATATACCATTTAGAGTAAACCAGATAACATAGAATACAATATAGCATATACATGAAATGTGTTGGCTCTTGTTATATTAGGAAGTGTAAGTTACAATCATACAATAAATCAATGTCCAACCACTAGTTCCGATAGTGGAACATTACGGCCACAACCACCTACTCCTCCAAAGAGATGTACTAGCTCTGCGCAATGGACAAGCCAAGGCTCATTACAATAATATCCAAGCTCTCTCCAAGATAGTCTCAATGGAAGCTTGGCTGACCAAAATCCTTTATAATGAGTTATGAGGTTATATTTATAGCAAACGGTGGGGTGACCCTTGACATTCTCCTTTGTGACAGTTCATCTACCCTTGCGATTCTTCATCTACTCTATGGCTGTTACATCCAACTATTGACACTTAACTTCTACTTGAAAAGATGTTACATTACAATGCCCATGTGCCCATGTGAGACAAAATTATTTGAGAAAGCCATGCAAGGCATCACTGACACTCGATCCATTGTGGTGAGACCAACTCTTTGGCATGCTTTTGATGGTGAAGATGGTGAGCTGATGCCAAACTTGGTCATCTGTGATGATGTGCATGCACTCCATGGTGACATCTTGTTGGAGCAAACTCTTGCCTCTGTTGCATCTAGGTGCATTGGTGTGGCTCCTCCATCCGACTCATCTACTAACATGTGCATGGTCTTCTTGGGTGTGGCCAAATTGGCAACACACTAATGCACAGTGTTCATGATGATCTTCCAGTGTGTGTTGGTGGTCATGTGCATCAACTGTCAACTACATGTTTAGCTCTAGTTGGACTTGCTTCTTGTCTTTGCCTCAGTGAGTGTGCTGAATGGGTGGGATCACATGCATGCGCATGATGACATGAATGCTGCTAAATTCTATTTCATGCAATCAATGACATTGCTCACCATGTCTACTTCATGTTAGCTGTTGGGATGGATCTTTAATTTGTATGGGCACAGTGTCATCCGTGAGTACATGTTGTGCCCACTACTGTACTTGTTCTTCCTTGAGTTGCTGCTTGAGAAAATACAACTCCTTCTCTATTCCATTCTCTGCCTTCGCATGATATTCATGTTGCACGGTCACCTCATAGCCCGAGTCTCCAAAGTTTCTTTCACCATAAGTGGATCTGCTTGAGCTTGCAACTTTGTTCTGCCTCTATGGTGTCAATAACCTTCCTCTTGCATTTGTTGCATCTGGTATGTTGCCTTCAATTGTTGCTCATGATGATGCTCACTATGATGTTGCTGTTGTCATATCTTGATGTACTTTTCTAGGAACAACTTGATATCTTCATGGGTAGGCAAGTCCATAGATACTTGATCGATTGCATCCCCAAGTGTGCTCTAAATGGTGTGTTCGAATTTTCTCTCTTGGAAACCATTGTACCTATATTGCTGAGAGGTAGATGAACACCTGCGATACCTAGAGACATGGCAACACTCATGGCAAGAAATCTATCAGTCGAAAAGTAAAATTAACTTGATAACTGACTTGCAACATACATGTGTGACTCATCATGAAGGTTGCACAATTTCAACCGGAAGGTCAGGAGACTAATTGCCAAGACTACACAAGGCATAGTCTGGGCTGCTGGGAGGCTGACTGACTGCTGGAACTATGCAATGAACAATCTAGTCTGGGTTCTGACTGCCGAAATTGCACATCGTGCAATCTCAGCTGGCAATGGTTGCAAACCTCGGTGACTACATTGCACAATTTTCTGGGGTAACAGTCACTATCCCTAAGAATTACGCAATGGAAGACTAGAGGATAGTCACTAGGTAGAAATGTGCATTTCCTTAGAGGAAAGCAAAGCCTTCCCTCTCAAGATTGCGCAATGTTGTCTTGGTGAGGTAGAGTCTGGACCAAGCCTACCCAGAATCGCCAACGGGAAAATGAAAGTGAATGTGAATGTCAATGCATGGTGATACTGAGTGTAAGAATGAGGGAATGATCATGCATGCAAACAGTGAGTGAAAGATTCAAAAAATAGAAAAACATGCATGCAAATAGTGAGTGAAAGATTCAAAAAACAGAAAAACATGCATGTGGTTGAGGTGAGTCACCGAATCGGTGACCGTTCGTGAAAAACAATTTCATGCATGCGACAATAGCGAGATGTTAAAGAAAAATGAAATGGTGCTATTACAAGATACTGTGTATCGAAATGACAACAAGGACTCATTGAAATCAAGCAAACAACATGCATACAAAGCGAAACACAAAAAGCACCAGAATTGAAACACAAGACATGGAAAGTGGGCTTACCCAAAAAAAGTTGAGCTAAATGTGAAGACGGTTGTTAGATGCAATGTGGGATGTAAGAGATACAAGTTTGATAATAGGAATGGGCTCTGTAGCATACAGTTCATGAGTTTTGATAACATTGAAGATGTGATGTGCATGCCACAAATCTAGGAAGAGTGACACTTGGTGGGAGGTTTCTGATATGATCCTTGTATGCAACCTCCAGCTGCTAAAAGTAGATCCCTAAATCAAGGGATGACTTTGGATGTTTCCTTGGGAGAAGCATCCCATGCATGCAAGTCAATTTTTTTCAGTCCTGAAGGGAATTGGTCAACTCAACTACACATGCAAGAGGCTTCTCAACTATTGGGAGAAAATGCGCATTTTGGAAGGGAGTTGGGCCGATTTTCCAGAAGATTTGCGCAATTTCTTGGTAGAACAAATGATTTCTATCCATGATTGCAGAATTCCTAGGCCGAGTAGCCCTAGTGGATGAAGCATGTCTGGAATATTGCGCAATATTGGAGCCCAATAGGTTGTCAAATAGAATTGCGCAATTTCTGGAGGGAAGGCTGGTTTCCCTCTAGAATTGTGCAATTTATTGAGGAAGTTGCTCAGCCTGCAGCTGGACCAAGTCTGGAGGAACAACCTATGAAGGGAATGCAGCAAACTCTAATGGACAGGCTGTCATTCTGCAAGAAAGTCACAAAGCAAGCTCTGATTGATAAAGCAAGACATGTTGATATGAAAGGTTGGTAGGGAGGCTCCAAAACAAATCTAAGGCAAAATTTGGAGGGTGGTTGTAGCCGCTACAACACAAAGGTACTTACCATGCTATTGCCCTATGGTATTGAGTCCAATAGCAGATGTTTTGATCCCATATAAGAAAACCATCTGTTGGAGTATGGTTTTGACCTGTGGTATTGAATAAGTGCTAAGTTATATAAGGAGATGAATATCAAAGTGACAAAGGTGTGCAAGTGATGAATATCTTATGAATAGTTAGATCTGATGCAAATATGCATGTAATGGGCTATTGTTGTTTTTCTTGAATTATAACTAAGTATACAGTTGGTAATTTGATAAGGGACTAGATCCAATGGATCTGAAATGACAATCTTGATTATGAGGTGATTTAATTTGTGTTGATAGCATATTAACATGTGAATTTTCTATGTATGTCGTGATCTCATTATGTCTGAAGTTTTCTGTTGCAGCTAAGGTTTTATCCTGAAATTGCAGATATGTATGCAAGTTTTATAGCCTACAAGGGATGTAGACACACGAGTGTGATACCGGTAAGTCACATACACATAGGTTTGTCTCCTAAAAATCATGTATACATGTGGATATGCTGTGAGGAAAGCGCATACAAATAGTAGGGTTTTGATGAACTGAATGTCTCATCAATTTAATCGGTCTTGGTGTTCTTCTGTTATCTACCAATGAAGTCTTCTTGATGATCTTGGCTTAAACAATGATGTTTTGATTATGAATTGACTGATTGAAGAATGTTGAAGTTACTTGTTGATTGTGATTGAAGTTCAGTGAAGGTTTTGTGATTATTTCATAATGATGTAGTGGTTATGTGTATGAGATAGTGTTTAGTTTAGGATCATAGTAGTTCATTTTCAAGATTTAGTGGTTTAAGATCTGTGCGTGGGTTTACTTCATGGAAAGTGCATACACACGTGGGTTTGGTACTATAAAGTAGCGTACATATTTTGACATATGGTTGATCAGGGTTTGCAGTAATAGAATTTGGTTTTTGTGGTGTGCAATACGTTGATTGGTATTTTGGTTACATTGATATGGCTGTTGTGATTGTTTTTTGGGTTTCATTTGATTGGTTGAATTTTGGTTGATTTAGCTGATTTAGTGATTGGGTTTCACTGATTCATTGATTCAATTGTGTCAAAGATTGATGTTTGAGTTATCGAGATAAGTTCCAGTTTTGATGATTGGTTTTGAGCTTAAATGTTGGTAGTGGGTCAAGTCTGAAAAGTTGGTGAAACATGGCCTAAAAGTTGTGATGTGTTGTAGTAGGTGAATCTACTATGAAAAACTATGAAACGCGGTCCTCAAAGGTGTTGAGGGTTGGAGCCTTCAATGAGGGAGTTGAAGCTTCCTTCCAGTGGTAGCTAGTAAATAAGATCAGGGCGTTGGAGCTCCCTTCTGATGGATGTCGGTAAATGAGGTCAAGGAGTTGGAGCTCCCTTCTAATGTGTGTTGGAGAATGAGAAAAGTTTGTAGACTTTTGCAGGTGTGTGTCTGTGTACTGGTATGAGTCCGCACCATTACAATATTGTAAAAATTTTTCCTTATATTAAAAAGAAGACAGAGACAACATCAGCAGGTGGTTTTTTCCCACATTGGGTTTCCACTTTAAATCCTAGTGTTCATGTGTGTTTCTAATATGTGATGGTTTATTTTGTTCTTACTGCACATGGTTATGGTTATTTAATGTTTAATGAAGTAATGATTCACTGACTCAATATTGGCAGAAGATGAATTAACTGAAAAGTATGTTTACGAGATATATGGTAGTTGTCTTAAAAATAGTCGTGTACACATACAGGTTCCCTTCAGTAAAGCTGTGTACAAAAATTAGGATGTGAATTTGAAAAGTTTAAAGATTTGAAAATACTAATTCACCCGACCCCGACCACCCCGCCTCCCACCCACAAGTATTTTTCCCAATAGAAGCTTCCTTAATATTTACTTCGTACCTACATACTTGGAGGCACGAGAAAGTTGCTCGTCCTCCCATTTGATGCCTCTTTTACTGACAACTTAAGAAAAAATTTGGTTTCTTTCTTCCCTCCAAGTGAGGGAAGTTGAAAACAAACTAGTGAGATGGAAAATAACTCCTAAAATCTAACTCTTTAAGTTACTCCAATTCTACATTTACATTAAGTATTTAGAATTCCAACAAAAAATAAGAAAATCAATTTTCCAACTTAAAATGTGGTCAATCCACCACATTGTCAAGCTCTACTCCATTTCTTCATCTCATGCTCAGTCTAATGCTCCACATCAAAAACATCATTATCCCCTTGATAGAACTTGATTTTGACTTTAACTTGCATTTGACTAGGGACTATGAATGGTTCACGACACTCAAAGTAGGTTGATCATCACATAACCAAATAACATACTAGTAGTTAAGTTTCAATTATTCAACTCATAAGTAGAGTTATAATATCAACTCTTCTAAACTCTACTTCATCGTGATCTTGTGGTTAACCACTTTTCAATGAATATTGGGGGCTAACATGGCATTCTCTCAAATCATGTTGGAGAAAATAGGAAGTTCAACTTTTGAGTGACATTGACTAAGGTGGTTCTTATGTCATTGGAAAGGTAATTGTGTGTAGAATATAACACCAAGAAAAAAAATTCCTTCAAGGTATGTCATTTGATGCATCAAACTAATTCCAAATGGTTTTAAACCCCAATTTGATAAACTATGACATGCTAATAAAAATGGTTTGAAGAGGCGATTCGTCCACATTTTCTACTTTGAAAGAATCAAGATGGATGAAAAATAATATAAATATTTAAACTTAATCAACAAAGATAGTTATTTATTTTAATTGATACTAGTCAAAATAAGGCATTGTGAGAGTCCTTAATTACTACGGGATGATTTTAGTCCCTTCCTTTTTTCAAATGTGAATATACTAAAATTCTTACTTTGGAGCAACTATCCAGCTTCCCCTTAAATTCATATTTTGCCTTTGTTAAAAACATTTTTATTCCCTTCATCCTTTTATTATAAAAAAAAAGAAAGGAAAAAAAATCTACTTCCTTTCTCCTCATTTTCTTTTTCTTTTTAATCTATACTTTAAATGAATTTTATGTCAAACCCTACTAATGCTCTTTCTCACTTTCCTAAAAAGAATTTCCTGAAATTTGTAATTCACTGAAATTTCGAAAATCTTGTGATGGTGAATGCCTCTTTAACTAATGCCCGGGGGACTAGGGTTTGAAAAAATAGAAACTATTCTCAACAAATAGCCAATGGCTTCCTTCCAAGACATTTTTTACATTGCTAAATTTGTTTTTTTGCAAGCAAATCTAAGTGCTGTCCAATCTGTATCTGAATGGCATGCAATTTTTTCATAAAATTGGAATAATCCTACTTTCCCATCTTCTAAAAAACTTAGAATTACTCTAATACCATGATTCGTTATTTCATAAAACACATATTTATACATATAATTCATTCTACAAAAATATAAAAGTGATTATGAAAAAGCCTATAAATAAACATCCAAATATAACCATTTTAACATAATAAACTTTAACAACCAAAAGTCTTTTAGCACTCTTTAAATAACAAGTTTCTTTTAGCACTTTCTAAATAACAATGTGACTTATCACTAAAACTATGCATATAAAAGTATGAATTTTGATGAATTTTGATCAAATATATTTAGAACTTATTTAGGAATTTATTTTCAATTAAACAATTTTTATTTAAAAAAGGCTCTCTATCATACTGAATTCAAAATGATTTTGATAAGTATAATTGAATGATGTAAAGTTGGTGTATTTGTTGAATAGATACTACACTCCTCAGTTTGTTAACATGATGTTCATATATTGTGATGTTCATATATTGATTATCCATAGACGTGAAGCAACAAATAAGGCTGCTCATCATTATTTTCCAGAATTATTATATGGTATAGATTTATTTTAAATACTGATATAACATTAACCAAAGGAATTCAATTTATTCATGTGTAAGTTTTTTTACATATCATACTAAGTTGTAAAATAAATATCTTCATTCAATAAACCAGAAATGAAGCAGATCTCATAATTAATTATTTGTGAGGGTTGTTATTTGTATTCCATATAAACTGTAAATTAACGATCGTCACTTTCTGTGATGCTGCTCAGACACTGTTTCCATAACCAATGCAAGTGTGACAAAATGCTCCTATGCAGGCTACATCTCAATAATTATGAACTTGATACCATCTTCAGCCATATGTAGTACGAACTATCATTTAGGGCTTGAAATTTTGGAATCCAAAATAACACTGAGGCACATGGTATTTGGTGAGTTACAAGTACATATCCTTCAACATCCTACTTCTTTGTTGTTTTGCGCAACGGCAAATACAGATATAATATTCAATGTCTTGTCCATTGTTTTTTATTATAGCTGCACATGCATGAAGGCTGTAATCTTGTTGGCGTAATGGGTGACATGTTTCCTAGTAACTTTGAGGGCGGATGCACATGTCTGCGCAATGGAAAATAAAATTATTTAGCTGGATGAAATACCCTGAAAATGGTGAAGCACCATTCATTTAGATTAATTGTCGATAACTTAATTTATACTTGATTCTATAAACATAATAACAAAATGCTAAACATTAAATCAAATATAATAAGTCGATGATCATCGCCAAAACTATGTTTTTATTTGTATTTAGTGCAGTCTAGATTTTGATTACTTATTTTTTAATTAATCATATATGAAAGATAGAATGCTAAACATTAGAATTAAATTTAATAAACTCACTATTATATATAGAAGCGCCCAATATATATGTTAAAATATAAGGTGCATATAATAGATTACGACTTGATTGGTGCGGGTTCAAAATTTTCGGAATTATTGATCGAGGTTCAAAAACTTTCGGATTTGTACAAGTTATTATGGCGCCGGTCTTTGGAATAAAAAATGCTTTTATATTTTGTCGCTGAGATTGATTATCTCTTCCAGATCTTGGACAACCTAAAAGTACGTGCGTATCTCTCTCAGTCTCTGCGCGGGAACATCAGAATATACAGAGTCCTTTTGTTTTGCGTAGTTGTTGATATTTTGTAATCTGTTGCGCTGCTTAATATATGGAACAGCCTTCTGGATGTGGGCAAGAGCCGTCATGGAAGACAGGTTTCCAACAGAAATATTTGAGCCGCGTGCTGGCCATCCTGGGCCGTGTGAGAATTGATCACGCCACCTGCATTTTTATTCAATGACCAACATGAAATTAGCGAAGGATCTCTCACTGGCCATGACGTGAAGTGGTCGAACCCAGTGGAGCCCGGCCATCATCGAAAAATACCTTTTCCGGCTGAGGAAATCCCGCTGACTACCGGGAGGTGTTGAATCCAGAGGAAATTTCGGTTCAGTAAACAGATCGGTGCATGCCAAAAGCAGGCCTGGCAAAAAGATCGAACATGACAGGGCATTATTGCAAGGAAGAAGCAACTTCCAACACTTCTATTTTGTATGATCATCGATGTTAGGTTGCAATGGTTGTTGGGATGATTATTATATATTTTTTTTATTTTTTTTTAATGTTTTTTTAGTTATTCTTTATCTCTTTGGAAGATTTTAGTGTTCTTTCTACTTTGGCCCAGTTGATTACCTTGTGTTTTGGTATATGCTTTTCATGTGTAGAAGCCTCATCCACTAATCTAGGTCATTAATTTAGGTTTGAGCAATATCACTTGCTTTTGCAAATGGTTGTGTACGCTCTTGAGATAGTTGATTTACATATCTAGATTTTATGTCAAGATACCCAACATTATGGTGATTTTTCTAAATTATGTTGTGAGCATTATGTGGTGAGCTCCTATATAGTCTGCCTGTATCTCTACCTAAAATAATGTCTTTGGATTCATTGGATTGGTACTCTACATACCTGATAGGATAGAACTGTCACTTTATGAGAGTTTTGAAATCCTCAGTAGATGATCTCCCTCCAACATTATAGTCTCCCTGTGACTTTCTCATCATGTTAAGGCATGTCCCTTTAGTTTTCAATGAGAAAATATTTTTTTATTCTTCCTCTATGCAATGAACATTGAAATAAACTCCTAACTAATGTAGCTAATCATTAACATCAAAGAATCAGTATCCCTTGATAGAAATTGATTTTGACCTTCACTTGGATATGAATAGGGACTATGAATGGTTCACTACGCTTAGAGTAGGTTGATCACAACATAGCCCAATAGCATACTAGTAGTGAAGTTTCACTCATTTAACTCTTAAGTAGAGTTATTATATCGACTCTTCTAGAGTCTACTTCATTATGATCATGTGGTGTAACACCCCCTCCTCGTAGGTCCACCCAAGCAACCTGCCAATCGGGGTAAACATGCGATGAGAGAAGTTACTATAAGGGATTCAACATCGTTGGTGACCTTAAGGAGATGGAACCGATGGAACATATCAAGCAAAATTATCCACATTAGCAACAACACCCTCACGAGACATGTCAGCCACTTAGACATCTTGTCTCTGAGTCCCACTGATGATTTAAGCCTTTTATCCCGAAGTTGCTCTCATGTTATAGGCATGATAGCATCCAACAACCCAAAGTCGCTCCCATGCACCTATGTGCCAATGAAATTTGACTTTTCTGAGCAGACCTGTGGCAATGACCTTGAGATTTGAGCCACCTTTCTAGCCCAGAATCTCGGCCTCTGCCCAGAACTTGCTACAACCTTCATAATCCATCAAAGACATGATAACAATGTTGATAAATCAAAATGAACCGTGGGACTAGGTTTAAGCATCCCCAACCGGGATTGACATTTTGTCAAACACTTGGCATCAATGCAACCTACAAGTCTAGTATACAAGACATAACATAAATGACTGAAAGAACTTATGAAGCATAACCAAAAGGATCGTCTCCTTCTCCATTGAACTATTATATCATCAATTAGGTCTTGCATCC
>APFE030581999.1:37467-58581 GCA_000404065.3 Pinus taeda
CTTGAAGATAACATTGAAGACCATGATGCATCACTAATTACATCATGAGGTGACTTGGAGAAATTGTTTTGGTACCATCAAGCACAATGGAAACACCTTCATGTGAACAGATCAAGGTTGTCATTGATAACATAATGTGGAGACTACAGGTGAAGATGAAGATAGACAAGGCTCATTGAAGAAGACATTGGGAGCTATGAAGTATAAACAAATACATCTTGACAAAGTGAAGTTGAGGGTTGGAGCCCAAGAGGTTGGAACCTCGAAAAGACAAGGTTAGTGCCTTGGAAGATAGGGTTGGAGTCTTATAGGATCACAGTCCTCAAGAAACTAGGTCGGAGCCTGAACTGGATATAGGGTTGGAGCCCTCGGGGTTGGTACCTCATAATTGACAAGGTTGTAGCCTTGGATGTCCAAGTTGGTTCTTGGAAAATACAGGTTGGAGCCTATAAAATTGAAGATTGGTGTCTTCATCTAGGGTTGGAACCCTACATATATTGTACTTGATTCATTGTAAAAAAGAAATTAATAAAAGAATTTATTCTTATTGGTTATTTTGTGTTCTAAATATAAGTGAGCTAACAGGTAAAAATAACAATTGAAACGAAATATTGGTTCAACACCCCTCTTAGTATTTCCAACAATTAGTATTAGAGCCATTACTTTCACACAAATCCTAGCACCTTGAAGGTTGATTCTTAAAATCCAAATGGCAAAGGCAAGGAAGAAAGCCTCCAATCCTCCTAAATATGACTCTTCCTCAATCATGAAAACTAAAGACAATCAATTTGGGAAGGTTCCATTTTTCTATGGAAACTTTGATGTATGGAAGATAAGAATGATAAACTTCTTAATGGCTCAAGGTGTTGAAGTATGAAAATCAGTGATTACTGATAGCACAATGGAAGGGGGAATCCAAGGAGTATAATACAAAATCAATGAAGACAATTTTGCATGGGCTACCAAACTCTATAAAGGCCAATTTGGAAAAATGGTCATCAGAAAAAGATTTATGGGACAAACTTCATGACTTGGGTCCATAAACAAGCTAAAACCATGACAACCAAACTAGAGAAGAAAGTTACATAAGTATGGAGAAGGAAGAAAACTAGATCCAAAAGTCTCTTGAACACTCCAGCCAATAATACATATTGTTAATTTTGATGAAGTCATCCTTGATATTCCAAGTATTTGTTGGTGAGACTCTGCCAAAAGGAGACCATGCATAAAGTTAGGGGAGCTTGTGATTCTCGATTAGTCTTGTAAAAGTTATTCATGAAAGGGCAATATGAAACCTTTGATGATTCACACATGGGCAATCATCTTTGATAGATCATCTCTAGTGAGAAACTCCATTTAATAACATGATCCCTTACTCATCTGATGCACTATTGTTGAGGATCTCTTCTATTTGATCACTAAGCAAGTAATCTTTCTTGAGCTAGTGAGTTTATGCAGACATGGGGAGTTGGTTCATCACATGAAGAAATGCAAACACATATATCATGGAACACATTTCTAGAAGAAAGAGCACCATGACAGGGGGAGTACCATGACAAGAAGGAGTGTGATAGGGGGAGTACTCAGGTACCCTGTTTGTCATTGATATCAAAGGGGGATAGAATGTCGAAAGCGAAAGAATATTTCCATCAATGACAAAGGAAGACACTATGGGTCAAGGTTGTCATTGCTGTCAATATGGCATTCTTGGAGATGAAAAATATTCTTGTGATACATAACCCTAACACTAGACTATGTTACCCTAACCCTAAAACTATGAAACCCTAACCCTAGCCTTGTTGGAAAACCCTAACCCTAGATCCAAAATACTTGTCTCTACCAAAAACCCTAAATCATGTGTGCATACCCTACAAAGGATCCCTACATTTGAATCCCTAAAAGAAGAAACCGTATACTACATGAAACCCTATCTTATGCCCTAACCTAGAAGCCCTAGTTATTGCCCTAAACTAGAAACCCTTACATATCTAATGAAATCCCAAATTCATACTTTTCTAAAACAAATACCCATGAATATTGAAAGAACCAAAGAAAGTGCCCATAGCCTAGACATACCAAATAAAAATTAATGAAGAACCCACATATGTCGAATATAAGCCAAAGAAGAGAGAAATTATTTATATAATAAATAATAACAATTATCTATCAACTTTATTATCATGGATCTCATTATAGTTTTTTTTTAAAGTTAAAATCAAACATTATTATCATGGCTCCTTGAAAACTCAACTCCAGGTTGAATTCATTATATGTGAACCCCTCCACAAAGCTACGTCTCAAATTAAATTCATATAAAAAATGTGCCTCAATTCAGATTAAGAGCGTCTTTGTCAACTAAGAGAATAGATAACAAGAAACATATCGCAGAGCATCATAAGGCTTAGGTTATTCACCCGTGAAAAGATTAGTTTATTTGTTGGAGCTAACATAGAACTCAGATTGTTGACAACCGTTGAAGGCTCAATTTTTTTGTGGCTCAAACTTTTCAGATAACTTGGTTTGAGAGCTCGAAATCTCAGATATGTGATTGGAGCTCGGACCTTCTGGAATAGGTAATTCTCCTCTGTGGACAGAGGTGATCCCTCTAGCCCAAGAGTGAGTCTAGCTACAAACATAACAATCTAATGTAAATTTCCTTAGATTAGAATTGAATAAGAGGGCCTACCTCTTATAACTCTAATCCACTTTATTTTGATCTTGCCTACTTGCTCCAACTTCCTTTTTCTCCTTTCGTTTAAATACTTGAAACAAACATGCAAGAGACAACAACAAACATGATAGCATAAAATCGAATTCAATCTACTTAAAAAGTCAAGGAGTCTTAAGCTATCACATGTAACATTACACACAATATAGGAAATAAACCATTAGTTGTATTAATAAAACTTCAAAGAGAAATACAACTAGAGCCTTGATGTTGCAAGTTCCCTTTGGCGTGTCTAGGTTTCAACACCATTAAAAGCATCTCATGATTCACCCTCAACACAATGGAAGTTCAAGACCTCTTTCCTTAGGCTCCAAACCAAACAAAACAACCTTATTCTCCCTTTAAGCACAAACTAGAAGGCTAAGGTTCTCAATATGGCTCTCAAGATTTGTAGATTATTTCAGCCCTTCCACTTGCTAGCTGAGAGTGTGAAATGGGGAGTTTATATAGCTTTGATGGAGGGGAAATGGATCCTCTTATGGTGGGAGAGGCCTTGTCACTTTTGTTCTATTCCATTTTAATAGGGGAAGGATCCCAAACAGACTCTCTCGGCTCTATCTTGCTAAACAATTTAGTAGACTTCCATTCATGACGCTTCTAGAGCTGGAAGCTTCGACTCCATTTTTAAAAACTTTCTAAAACAGGGTCAATGTGGGTGATAAATGGCTCACTTGCACCATTCGGCGCTAGTCTTGGTTTCAAACTCTGTAAATCAGAACTAGCGCTGGTCTTGAAAACTGAGATTGAAGGAAGTCCTTGGGAAATTATGAAAGAGGGAAATGTTCTACACATGATTAGGGATGTAGGGACATGTTCTTCATGGAAGGGAAACATATGACGGTCCTGTAGAGGTCCTCCAAGATCGAGGAATGAAGAGTACAGGGACAGTGACAATATGTTGTGTAACATATTCCCCCTAAATCATGAAGGCCAAACAATAGTGGGGTGAAATTCTTTATGAGTAGATGCATGGAAATAGAGGTCACTGGCAAAAACCTGGAAGAAAGCATAGATCCATATATATCACTAAAATATCTAATACGTGAATTGTGGTATGAATGTAGCCATCCAAAAGAAGATCATGTAAATAGATCCAAGGTATGGGTGCAACCATCCAATAAGAAGGATCATATCAAACCCAAAGTATGGTCGTTGCCATCCAATACTGAGAAGGATCACATATAACATAATCATGGTATGGTTGCAGCCATCCATCTAAAAGAGACATGTATGTAAGCATGATCATGTCACATGACCATGCAACCTAGACTTGTGTAATCTGATCCCAGGGACTTATGCTCCAACACGGCCCGATCAAAGTGCAATTTCTAGCACGTGAATGGATGCATTGATGTCAAAGATGCTAGAAAATTGCTTTATTACCACTCAATGATATCAGCTGTTAAAAAGCGCGAGAGAAACCACCAATAATGACAATGACTCTCAAGGTACCAACAACACAATTCATGGAGTGTGAATAAGGAACTGAAGTCAAATACCCATGAAGTCACCCGATCGAAGGCCAATGATGTGAGCTTGTCATCGAGTGTGAAGAACTTTCCATTAGGGCATGCAAGCTCTAAGGTACAGGGAGGGAGTCTCTGAGCGAACTTCTCGAATAATGAGTTGAAGTCAATAGGAAGTGACCGTGTCGAAGGAGGGCCATGATGTATCCCACATCATTGACACAAGATGATGGATGCAAAGATTATGAATAATACAGAGAACTTGGAATGAATGTAAACTACAGAAGGATTAACTCTTGAACATATCAGTGACACGACTCGGGAGTTTGGAAGCTTTGGGATCCATAGGATCATAGATCATGATGACGAGGCAGAGATCAAATGGAAATGCAAAATATGGCAGCCCAAAACCCAGGAAGGTCAACGATGTAGTGGGGATATCCCAACCCAACACGAATTAGAAGAGTGTCATGTTCAAGAATGACTAGATGCCGATACAACTAGTAAAATTTCCCATTTTCCCCCACCATTTCTGGCAAGTACCCCAATTATTTTTTATTGCAAGCTTAAAGGGGATAGCATGTGCTTGCACTGTAAGTCCATCTTTCGGATGAATCTGACCTAGTAAGATTAATGAGCCCTAGGAAGGAGAAGCTCATGTCTGTCATGTCGACGAATCTAATTTCATTTAATCTTTTAACGAGTCCCACAAAAGTGTAACTCGGTATCTTTTTCATATTTAGAGATTTTAAAAAAGACACGAAAAAGAAAACTCTAGATGGTCCCTTTTCGTACAGTTGTGTCTCTCGAGCCTGAAAAGGTAAAAAACAATACTTGAGAGAACCACTTGACCCTGTCAACCAAGGAGTACCCTTTTCGTAAATAGTTTATCCCAGACCGAAAAAGGGGTAAATGTATAATGGGTAAACGATGTTTTGCAGCCTTTAATGAGTTCAAAACAACAAAGGCTTGACAATATTTTCGTGTTTGAAGGGTTGAAAAAGAGTTGAAAGCAGACCCCCCATTTTTATTCTCTTTAATGAGTCAAAAAAGGAAAATACTCGACGAGATTTTCATTTAAGTTTTTTTATGAGTCAAGAAAAGAGCTGAAACATGACTCCAGCACCATCATCAGTAATCCATCACCTATCGCTGCACAAAAAGTAAACACATTATCCGATTTCTAAGGTAAAAATAGGCTTTTACAACCCTAAAACATCATGAAAAGTTAATAAAAAGGGGAAAAAGTGAATCATTTTTTACCATTTACCTTTTTACCTCATTTGGAGCAATTTTTAACCATTTGTACTCTAAATCTTTAGGAGCGGATTGCGATAGATCCAAGAGGCCGATCGACGAACCGTTAGTTGTAGGCAAGAGTTGAGGCCCTAATCTTTGTTTTCATACCTGTTTTGCTTGGTTTTAACCACTTTTTTTAGATTTTTGAGGGGATCTTGGCAAAAAACAAAATCACCTTCAGTCAGTGTGAGATCTAGGCTTAGGATAATGCCGATCAAGGGTTATTACAATGGGGACGTGTACCATCGATGCTACTATTTTTAAAACAGTAGCACCGACGTAGAGAGATGAAATTTTTTCTATTTCGCCCAATTTAAATGCTTTGAATCCACAATTTTTGGTCAAAGATTGATGTTGAATTGAATCCATGGTTTTTGCAGGCAAAATACAGTGAAAAAATGGTTGACTGGAAGGAATGCAAGCATGAAGAAATTTAATCATTGGCATTGGTAGATCCAAACTCTGTAGATGCTCTGAGGAACTATAGGCTCCTCAAATTCTTCCTTACACGGGCCTTCGGGCTCAGCCTGAGCTGTTACAATACTTGATCAGTCTTTGGGATGTGAAGTCTTTGTGATCCGTGACCAAGAGCTGGAGCTAGAAACTTCAAACATCTACTTCATCACCGGACTGTCCCGAAGAGGGGAACCAGTCAATTTGTATGGGACCAGGCCCATTGGGGCAACTGTGAACATGTTTCTTGTAGAACAATGTACAGAAGTGCCAAAATAAAAAAGAAGCAAGGTTGATATCATGACTATTAATGACCTTGTACTGAAAGTGTTTTTCTTGACCATAAACTGAGTTGCTGGGGCTCAGGCATTGCATGATTCCAACAAGTCCAAATTCTAGTATGCCATAGACTGCATGATGCCCATTGTCTTTAACTGGGCAGGAGCCATGAAAGTGAATATGAAATGCCAATTATCCAAATGCAAGGCGGGGAACTTGAGATAGTTTGGATATGGTTCCGTTCTAGTGACTTTCTTCTTGGAAAAAATCCCATTGTTCCAATATCAACTGGCAGAGGTAAGCCCCCCACTACCATGAGACCCATAGATGGTCCGATGGAGTGAACTAATGCCTAGAACTGGAGGAAGCCAACACATTTCATACAAGCCTACTCTCTTTGCATCACTGAGGCATCAATTGATTGTGATAGAGGATTGGCCATATAGTGGTACTAGCTTCCTCGATGATCCTAACATGCCACTCCCAAAAGGGGAGAATTTTGATGATGGAGGTAAGAAAACAATTTTTATTTTTTATTTTTTATTGTTTTTGGAGTAAATTCATTTGTGACACTTCGGTTTTGTAATTGCATACGTAGGACTAGAGCAACCAGCCGAGATGTCCCCTGTCACTAGATGCTTTACTCGACAGTTTTAGATCACTCCTTATCAAGAAGGAGTCAATAATGAGGAGGAGATTGTGTGGAATATTGATAACCTAATCAGACACATCCTAGAGTATGCCCGAATGGAAAACATCCCACACCAATATCAGTGGCACAATATGGGAGTGTTAGATTGGATTCGCCGATTAATGACTCGAGCAGAAGGAATAGTGATGTGCCACCATGAGCACCATGTCGAGTAGTCCATAGTTTTAGATTTTAAAGTTTTGAGGCCTACGAGCCATAGGTGTACTCAACAAATATATTATTTTTGGATTTTTATGTATGACAGTCAAACATTATCGACATATATATATATATATATATATATATATATATATATATATATATATATATATATATATATATATATATATATATATATATATAATAATATATATATAATATATATATAGATATATATATATATATATATATATATATATATATATATATATATATATATAGAGAGAGAGAGAGAGAGAGAGAAGAGAGAGAGAGAGAGAGAGAGAGATATATATGCTATATTTCCTGTTTACTATGATATAGTGTTTTTTCTTTCACATGTTGCTTAAATGTCTATCTGACACGTAATTAGCTAATGCATCTGTTAATGTATTCATATATCTAGGAATGTGATGATATATGATATAGTCAAAATTTCTCTCCAAAAGATGAATACGAAAATACATTATCAATATGTGAGGGTTTCTGACGGAATATTGCCCATTGAGCTTAAGAACAACAAGTTGTGAATCAAGGTTAACAACAATTTCCTGAATGTCAAGAGCAATGGCTTCTGATAAAAGTTCTATAACTACACTATATTCAACTATGTTATTAGTTGTTTCACCTAAACAAATACCTTGAAGATCAATCAACTCAACATTAGGGGTGTAAATAGCCCATGCTGCAGAGGATAGATTCTAAGTACTACAGAAAGCACCATTATCGAAACTAACATAAGGAGTCAGACATCTGCAAAGCAGGTGAAGACATAATAAGCAAGAAAGCTGCTTGAAAAAACAAACCAAACCAACAAAATGAATAACACACTAATTTACAAAATTAGCCATGCGAGATGACTCAAGCATAGTACTTTTTGAGATACAGCCCATAGCAGGGCTTGTCCAGGGTGTTGCCCTCATAATCAACCAGCTCATAGGTCCCTTTTTGTAACACACATTTGACAATATAGGGCCCATGCCACATGGGTTTGAATTTACCTGCCCCCAGCTTGTCATTAGCTTGGTCATATAGCAGGACTAGATCACCCTCAGAAAAAGCACGAGGAAAGACTAACTGATCAAAATGGGATGCTTCAATGACTAAAGCAGCGAGAAGGTGGGTTTCATCCAGTCGTTCTAAATACAGGAGACACTCTTCTTGAGGTGAGGTTTCGGGTAGTAGTTAAACAACCAATTTGAGTGAGGCAATTTCACACTCAATTAGTAAAGTTGCTTCTAGACCATAGACGAGCTAGAAAGGTGTGAATCGAGTTGCATCTTTAGTCAAGGTTCGATAGGCCCACATGGCTTAGAAAAGCATGAGATTTGAATTGGATTTGTGCATCCCAATGGTGCGTTGAAGCATAGTGACTAACACTTTGTCTATAGCTTCAAATTTGTCATTGGCCTGAGGGTAATCTGGAGTTGATTCGTCATGACGCAAGCCCAATTTAGAAGTCAGCTCAGCCATCATGTAATCGCAAAAGTGGGAGCCATGGTCAGTGATAATGGCTTGAGGCACTCTAAACATAGAAATAACATGATTGAATAGAAATTGCACCACCATTTTACTGTCAGCTAAATAAGTAGGCATCGCTTTGTCCCATTTGGTGAAGTAATCCACATCAATGATAATATAACCATGCCCCCTAGGTGAATGAGTGTTATAGGCCATAAAATCAATGCCCCAATTGGAAAAGGGACCAATGGTAATAATGGGGTGAAGGAGAGTGGGTGGGGTGCACATTTTGCACTGGTAAGTCTGGCACTCGTGGCATTTGCAAATAGCAAGGATGCAATTCTGAAAGATGGAGGGCCAAAAGTAACCAGCATGGAGGATCTTTTGAGCAGTGGCATAGCCAAATAGATGACCACCACATGCACCAGAATGGTAGTCATTCAAGACTCTTTTAGCCTCATTGAGTGTTAAACATCGACGAAGAATTGAATCAACACCAATGTGGTATAAAGAATCCCTAATGATGCAGTAATGTTGGGGTTGATGCCGAATGCGTCGGCGGTCATCCTTGGTCAATGTAGACCAGAAGGTAGAAGTTTGTAGATACACGATGATATCACCATACCAAGGGTTGAGAGTGCTAATCAGAAAAAGGGTCTTGTCAGAGCATTGCTCATCAACACTAGTAGGAAGAGAAGAAGAGGTAAGAGAGCAAATCAACTTAGAAAATACAAGTGATTTCTTGGATTTGATAGTAGTGAACACCAAATCGAATTCCTGGAGGATGAAAATCAACTTAGAATACTTGCCCCCAAGTAACTTATGAGTCAAAATATAAGTCAGGGGGTTACACTCAGAAATCACAGTTGTAGTGCGGAGGAGATTATAATGTCGAAAGTGCTAAACAACCTGAACAACAGCCAAAGCCAACTTATCGACATGAGCATAATGGGTTGCAGTATCAAGGATATTGTGATTGAGGTAATAAATGACATGTTCATGACCTTCATCGTCGTCTTGTACCAGCACCATGGTGATAGTGCTAGAAGCTGCAGTTAGATAGAGGAAATAGTCACAATGATAGTTCAGAGGATGCAACACAGGAGCATTAATGAGGACAACCTTCAAGTAATCAAAGGAATTTTGAGCTGCCTCATCCCAAACGAATGGAGTTCCTTGCTTAAGCAATCAGGTGAACCCTAAAGCTACCTCAGGAGAGTTACGCACAAAGTGACGAAGGAAATTCACTTTCCCTTCCACACTGTAATTGAGGCAAGGAAGAGAGAGGGGGTAGATTAACAATAGCCTCAAATCTTAGAGGATCAAGATGAATCCCATATTTTGAAACAATGAAACTGAGGAATCATCCGGATTCTACGCAAAAGACACACTTATGCGGATTCAGCCGAATGTTATAGTGTCTACAATGAATAAATATTTGTTGAAGATGATCGGGATGGACATGGCACTTAGGTGAATGAGAAGGAAGATCATCTAAATAAAGCTAAACGATGTTTTTAATATCATGGAAAGTATAGGACATCACTCTTTGAAAAGTAACACCAACATTATAAAGGCCAAAAGGGATCTTTTTATATGCAAAATTGCCCCACGGGCCGATAAAGGTGGTCTTATATTGATGGGCCAATGCAATGTTTATTTGGTTATAACTAGAAAAATCATCCATAAAGGAGAAAATCTCATTCCCAACACATTCATCGATGATCTGGTCTATGAAGGGAGTGGGTAATTATCTTTTGGACATGCATGATTAAGGTCACGGTAATCAATAGACAATTGAATGGTGCCCTACTTCTTGGTTACTGGTACAACATTGGACACCCAATATGGCAGAGGGATAGAATAAAGAAATCCATCTTTAGGAAGTTTTTCAACTTCCCCTTTAATGGAGGCTGCTTTTCTAGGGTGCACTAGATGAAGTCGTTGTCAAACAAGATTTTCATTAGGATAAGTCGGAATCTCATGCATGACTATACTTGGGTCAATGCCAAGCATTTCTTCATATGACCATGCAAAAACATCTCGAAACTCTTGAAAAATATGAGTATAGAGCTTGATCTCATCAAGAGAACAAGTCACCCCAATATGAACATTTTTAATGATACTCGATTTCACAGAAATGTTAATGGGCATCGTTTGGTTAATATTACCCATTTTCCCTTCCGACCAAAATTCATGGGTCATGATAAGCATCTAAGTTGGGTCAGGAAACGAGAAGAGAACTTCTCAAGATAGGTAGACATGACCATCGGGGCAAGCAAGAACGAGGAACGATGATGAGTATCATTCCATGGTGTTTCGTCTACAGACATAATTTCAATTATACTTTCATCAAAAGGATAAGTTTCGGTTAATGGATCGAGAGAATCTAAAGAACCAAGCCACGAGGATTGAGAATATGTGTCAAGAGACGTACTCGAAGTAGTATGATCAGTAGTTACTGAAGCTGAAGCCAAAACAATCTCTACATAATTGATCTCGGCAGGGCTTAATGACATGACATCACCCCATGTATCAACAAGATCAAGAGAGAGAATGAACCAAGGATCAGACTTAACCGAGATCATGTTGACTGAGGGAATATGTAGAAGTGGGAGAGGAAAAATACCCATCAAGGTGGGATCTTTAAAAAGTCAAACCCCCACAATCTCATAAGGAGCACTGATATGCTTCACGTAAGGAACATTGCCATCCAAGGAAGAAGAATCACAGAAAGAAAATTGGTTGACCATGACAATTTTCCCTTGATGGGGAAAATGGAGCATGTAGAATAGAGAAGAGGCCATAACATGCATAGCATGGGCCCAACTCCATCTGAGTAGAAGATTATAGTTAAGATTTGCATCGACAATTTCTACTTCGACATTGACTGTCTTGCCTTCAAAGGTAATGGCAAGATTAGGAAGGACACCGAGTGGTCAAGAATCATGTCCATCAAAGGCTTCCAACGTGTTAGGTGATTGGTTCAAGGTAGGAGAATCAATTTCCTTCCAACAGGAGACAAACATGATGCAGGTGGAAGCACCTTTATCAATGACGGTCCTCTGAATTGTCTTCTCATTAATGATCACTTGAATGAGAAAGGAAATTTGATGAGGTAATCGTGGCACATGATTTTCCAGATCAAAAAGAATGAGATTAGAATTAGGTGGGTAAATACCTCCAATAGCTGACAACAATACTTTCCACTGAGAAGGACAGCTTTGAAGGACCTCGAGAGTAGACATAGCTGATGGCACTTGAGCGGCTTGAGCGTTTGGATTATACGAGGACTTTTGTAACACACCCCAAGAGGGTAGTCAAATGGAAGAATTGGGATTAGGTCACTCTTTATGGAGACGACTAGAAGTAGACATGAGAGAGGAGGAATGGGTACTTTCTTTCTCTTTGCATGCTGTCAAGGTATGTGTTTGATAATATTTCAATATGGTAGCCACATTTATAGGCATACTCATCATGAACAATTGGGAACCTGAGGAAGTAGAAGATCGAGGCTAGTATACCATTTGGGTCTGCTGGGATGGAAAAGATCTTTTAGGACTACCAACGTCCCTTTGAGCAAGCAAATAACTTCAAATCATCTGGGACAATCTTTAGTGTAGTGATCCTCCTCACAGATGAGGCATGAATACTTGGGCTTCCTTTGAGAAGTGTTTTGGAGAATTTGGTATCTATGGATAAATACTAATTCCCTAGATGAGTAGCCATACCTAGAACAATGGTTTAAAGCACTTTAGCCTTTTCCTATAGGGAATAGATAAGACAAAGAAGATGAGATGACCTACTTGTTGTTCCTCTTTACTCTTGTCTCCTTTGTATCAATCCTATCACTCCTTCCTATACTTAACATGCTTGAGAAGTACCTATAAACATCAATAGAATACAAAGAACCAATCAAAGAAAAATATCTATTGAATACAAGTAAATGGAATCAAATACATCCACACATATAAGCATCATATAACAAGATAAGAATATGGGAAAAATGTTCAAATACTTTATTGAATAGAAGAAGATTACAACCATCAAGTCTGATTCGAAGTCACTCCCCCAGCTTGGATCCCATCCACATCACATCAAAAGCATGACAAACTTGTAGCATAACAATACTTGTCTCAAAGTCAATTCTCATAGCAACATTATCTCCTTACAATTCAACATAGTCTAGCCCCTGATCACTTAGATGAGTGTTCAATTTATAGGAAGATGAAGGAGGTTATGTCATAAATGGGGGTATTTAATGGCCTTCCATACTTAGAAATAGTTCCATGGAGGAAGGGATGAGAGGATAGGATGAATCTTAACCCATTCCTCATCCATTTTCGAGCTCATAGGAGTTGATAAGTGAGGGAAAATTATAGATGACTCCAAGAGATAAGAATATTCCCCAACTCCCATGTCAATTTCGCTCAATCTCACCTAGTGCAGGTCAAAGAGGGCCTAAGTGCTCTGCAAAGCACCCTGGCACGGACTTAACTTCTCTGCAGCGCACCCTTACATGGGAATACCTACGCTGGTCCCTTTAGGGATCATTTCAAGATGTCTTCAAGTCATGAAATTATCTGGGAAGGAGGCATTAAAAAGTTTGACTTGTTTAGGGCATGTAGCAACTAAAATTAGGGTTTGATGAGCCGTAAAACACTGATCTGGATGATGGGAGTGATATGCCCAAATGGATCTGTAACAGATGCTCCCTAAAGCATGAAGTCAAAAAATGTAAACGTCGAATGAAATGCTTTATGAATTGATGAGGAGGTTTCGAAGTGGAAGGTGACCTGCATCAATTACAATACATATATCATGAATTTTTTTATTTTTTCGTGAATTGTTGAGGGAAGGCATACCCATGCTCAACATATAAAATTTCATTACATGCATACAGACAGTCGTCTAAAGATATAGATACATGATCAAAATGACCATCAATGTAAATCCATTGTACATATGATTTAGTAATCCTGAAATCGCAACCCAGATGGATGAAACTAGATATGGGGTCTTCTATCCCGTTCAATCGTTCACTCAAGTATGAGTCTAACCATGTGAATATGTGATCTGAAGTCGAACATGGGAAGACACCATTTGATTACCAGTCGATGATGTAAGCTATTAACAGACACAAGAGAAATCACCGATATGATAATGATCCTCAAGGTACTACGGTACATTCTGCATGGCGTGAACGAATGATTTGATGTCGAACACCATACAAAGTCTTTTGGTTGAAGGCCATTGATGTCAACCTATCGTAGGAAGCAAGAAATGTGCCATTGATGTATGAAAGCCTCAAGGTACAAGAAGCGACTCGTCGTAGGAGGGCCTTGATGTATCCCACATCAATGACATGAAACAAGTGTAATGATTTTAGAGATGGAATCTGATTGACAACACAAGTTTTAGGAATGGCGGTCATGAAAATGAAGTTTCATGGTATTGCAAAGGATGAATTTAAATTGGATGACTTCTCTTGAACATGTCGGCGACACTAAAATGAATTGTTAGCATTGACCCAAAACAAAGTGATGGATGGTATGATAGATCAATGGTATGATAGCCATCAAGCTGATAATGCAGCCTAAGTAGTCATGGTGATGAAGTGAAAGTGTCATGTTCAAGAGCGACCTACTACCATAAAGTGGTTTTCCCATTTTTCCCATTTTCCCTTGTCATTGCTGACCAATACCTCTTTATTTTTATCAATCCCGAGGAGGATAACATATGCTTGTTGTATAATTCCACCCTTCAGGTGAATCGATTGCTATGTGATGTTTTGACGAGTCTAGCGAAGGTGAAACTCAGTCTTGTCTAGATGGACAAGTTTGTTGCTATTTTGTGTTTTAACGAGTTTAACAACAAAGATAACTCGATCCTTTTCATGTTTAGGGAGTTTGAGAAAAGAAAACTCCACAAGTTCTTTTTCGCATATTTGTCTCTCAAGTCCAAAAAAGCATAAAAAAAATACAAGAGGGAACTTATTGACCATGTTTGGTCAACATATTCCTTTTTCATAGTTAATCTATCTCAGCCCGAAAAAGGGTTAAACTTATACTGAGTAGATGTTGTTTCCAATCCATTAACGAGCTGAAAAGGGTAAGCGCTCAGCAATCTTTTCATATTTAGAGAGTTCGAAAAGAGATTAAAGAGAACTCCACTTTGAGGAACGAGTGGTGTCTAGGATAGCGACTGGTTTCGATGATGTTGGAACTTCTCAAAACATGTTGATTTATCTGAAGAGGTTGGCTAATAAGACCATTCATTGCAGTTGTTCCTAAAAAAGGGTAAAATAATGAAGTGAAAGTGTATGATAGGCCAAGCAAATAGTGATGATGGAAGGAGAGAAAACAAGGCTTAGATGAGGGAAAAGACAGATAGAATGGGAATCACGAGGGTTAAAATCGAAATGGGTTCATTTTTAGACAAGCTTGAAATGAAAAACAATGCTTGGATTCAGTTTCATTTTTAGACAAGCTTGAAATGAAGAACTATGCTTGAATTCAGTTTCAGTTTTACACAAGCTTGAAATGAAGAACTATGCTTGGATTCAGTTTCATGTTTACACAAGCTTGAAGTGAAAAACTATGCTTGAATTTAGTTTCATGTTTACACAAGCTTAAAATGAAAAACTATGCTTGAATTCAGTTTCATTTTTACACAAGCTTGAAATGAATAGCTATGCTTGAATTCAGTTTCATGTTTATACAAGCTTGAAACAAAAAACTATTCTTGAATTCAGTTTCATGTTTACACAAGCTTGAAATGAAAAAATATGCTTGAATTCAGTTTCATTTTTACACAAGCTTGAAATGAATAACTATGCTTGGATTTAGTTTCATGTTTACACGAGCTTGAAATGAAAAAAACTATGCTTGATATTGGTTTACATGCCCCTAGCATGATAACTTGAAACTAGGTGCATGCCCCCCAAGATTCATTGCATTCACCTAAGTAGACTACTCGTGGCTATCAGGTGGATGGAAAGAAGGTTCATTTATGAGATTAGGTGAAAGACTTGACTAGGATTTTACGAGATCTAATTAAAGACTCGAAGTGGAACTTTGCTCCAAGGGGCCTTGTTTCCTTTTTTAATGAGCTTGTCACAAGACAAGTAACTCTGCTCAAATTCCTTGTTTCATTTTTTAATGAGCTTGACACAAGACAAGGAACTATTTTCTGGGACCTGTTTCATTTTTTAAAGAGGTTGACACAGTAAAGGAACTATCCTCATATTCCTTATTTCTTTTTTAATGAGCTTGACACAAGACAAGGAACTATGCTTTGGGACTTGTTTCATTTTTTAAAGAGGTTGACATGGTAAAAGAACTATCCTCATATTCCTTGTTTCATTTTTTAATGAGCTTGACACAAGACAAGGAACTATGCTTTGGGACCTATTTCATTTTTTAAAGAGGTCGACACAGTAAAAGAACTATCCTCATATTCCTTGTTTCATTTTTTAACGAGGTTGATTTAAAACAACGAACTATCCTCGTATTCCTTGTGTTCACAACCCATAAGAGGTCATGACTTCCAATAGGTTCTCATTAAATGGTTGAACAATGATCTAGAAGGTATCTGTAGCAAGGAATCTAAGATCTGGTTCCAATGCCCCTAGTACATAATGTACAATATCACAAAATTGATCATCTCTTGATGTAGGCATGGAACATGTTTCCACATAATTGACCTGTGGTAGGCAGTATAACATTGGGACAATAGGACCATTTAGGGAATATGGTTGACTAGAAGCCATACTCAGACTGGGAAATTAATGAATGTCAATGGTGACAATTCTGCCTTCATGCAAGAAACGCATCACTCGAAAGAGTGTTGAAGCAACAACTCCCATGTCATAAACATAGTCGTGCCCAAGAAGTAAATTGTAATCTAAAGGGCCTCGGACTGCCATCACATCGAGATAAACAATTTTTCCTCCTAAAGTAATAGGAAACTGAGGAAGGATCCCTAATGGTTGATTGGTTCCTCTATTAAAAGCCAATAGATTCTTGGTAACAGGGACAAGTGGCGGTGAACTAAGCACTTTCCAAGTAGTGGAGGAAAGGATACTCACAAATGCACCTTCATCTATAATATTTCTAGATACAATCATATTACAAACCTATACTATGATATGGAATGGCACGTAAGAAGGAAGAAAAAATCCCGGCAGTCGATTCCAATCAATGGAAGTGACTAGACTACTTGGAGCGAGTACCGTAAGAATTAGAGAATTATCTCGTTGAGTTACGAGAATGGGAGGATTTTCCTCCTATATTGATGGAACAAGAGGGTTGCCTCCAATATCATTGGAATCTGATGAATCTGATGGAACCTGAGTGGTATCATACTTACTCTCCATGGGAAAGGTACAATTAATTGAAGGTGAAATCAAGTCAACTGTTTCCTTGACCTATTGATTTCTTTCAAGTATAGACTCATAGGATTCACTTTCAGACAGAGTGGGTTTAATTGACGGTTGATTTTGGTCAGTCAATTCATCACCTAGTGAAGGATTAAGGGAGAGTCTCCTGTAACCAGATGGAAGTCACTGTAGAGAAGAAAGATGGTTATCCAACACTCTTTTAGCTTCATCCAAATAGGGACAAAGGTGAATGGGGTGATTCCCTTCACACAACCTACAAGGAAACTTAACTTTACCATTCTTTCCATGAACTTTACTACCACTAGTTGATGGTGTGTAACCATCAAGATCCTGAGAAGTTGATGACATAGGATGATGTGAACAAGAAGACCATTATTATAAGATATGAGGAATATCAAGTTATTTTCGAAGAATATGGTGTCTCGTACAAAGTTTTCATTGATATCAAAATTTGTGAGGCTCATCGGACGGTTTCTCATCAGAAGTTTCATTCAAAACAATGGTTGCTTGGTTTCCCCCTTGCTGAATTTTCTTCTTCTTTTTCTTATTCTTTGTTTTCATCTTCTTCTTAGCCACCTGGTTACTAGTACCAATACTTTCACCAAGCGAAGAGGAAGAAGGGAAGGAAGAAACAATCGAGGAAGAAGGCAAAGGTTCAACCTTAGGATCAACTGGAGGTTGATTTTGTCCAGTTGGAGGAGTACTCAATTATGGAGATATCATGACATTTTGAACCAAGGATGTTGAAAACAACTATACTGGCAAGCCAATGGTAAGTTCCGAAAGGGACAACATAGCCATATAAGGAGTAGAAATATTTTCAAAAGGAGGAAAAGGACTAGGATTCCCATCAAAAGGAATTCCTTGATCGGTGGACTTTGGATTTCTCGCCATATGTCTCAACCTAAGATCAACTAGGAGTCAACATGAAGGATGTTATCTGTGGTCAATTAAATTTATTTTAATTAAAATAACAAAAAAAGCAAAAGAGAAATGGTCTAGGAAAAAGGATTACCAAGTAACTATGAAATGTAGATTAACTCCCGACGAACCGAGAACTACAGGCTGGCAATCTCCCCGAATGTTGTGTTCAGTGTATCACAGTGTACAAGGCGGTCAACTCAGTTACCTAAGGGTGGATAGCAACCTAGTGTTATCCTCCCATATATGCCTGAAATTATGTGGAGGCCCAATCCATATTAGCATTGTCTAATGTGAAACCGCATAGTGAGAGCATTCTCATATACTTTATGTATTGTAACACAGCCCAATATACCTGAAGGTACATGGACGAGCTACGATATACTCACATATGTGGAATGAGGCATCACACTTGGGATGTATCACAGACAAGTTATTGACAACTGCTATGTTTTACATTGCTAGAACACGTCTCTAGCCCTGAACCTCTAAATGTTTTGCGTTAGGTGACAATGCTCCATTAGCTTAATTCAGATGAATTTTAAGTTGATCTTCTTAACAATTTGCCTTTCAAGGCTCACCAGGTGATGTATGTTTGCAATTCCTAGAATGCAACTAACATGATAAGAATTCATTCCATTCAATTTAACAATAAAAATTGTAGCTAGTAGGGATAAAGAAATCATATTTCTTTCAATCAAAGAGCAAAGAGTACAATATAATGCAATTTCCCTAAACTATTCCTATGAGCACACACAAAATTTTCAATGCAGAATGCATGTATTTATTTTTGATTTACTTAATTTGAATATGAAGAAAAGGAAAATAACACACATACAATCAATTCATCTTTGACAAGGACAAAGACTTTATGGTAGCTCTGTTTCGAAGGAAAAGAAGACTTTTACGACACTTTCTTTCAAACAAAGATTAATCGACTATAATCTAACTTTGACTATGGATCGATAATGACAAAGAAAACATTTAAGAAACATTAATCAACCAAGTCAAAGTAGGGCTAGAAAAGGAGATAAAAAAACTTGTTTCCTGAGACATGACATTCATTAATCAATCAACAAGCAATCAAAAAAAGGAAATTTTGTAAAAACTCAATCCAAAGGTGTGAAATTGACCCTAGGAGGATTAGCATAACCTTGAATGGGAGACAGTGCACTTGAAAGCACTGTCCCTAATCCAAGGGTGACCTACAATGCATTGTGTGCCTCACAGGCCTGCGCTGGTGATAGTGAGCCATTTCAAGAGGCAATTTGACATAGTTTTTGACCAAAATTCAATGCAAAAGAGCTTAAATGCAATCAATGAACACAAGTAGGGTCTATAAGAGTGTCCTATGAGGTGGATAGGATACTAGGAAAGATGATTTTCCTTAGTGGAGTCACCAATTTGTTTTGGAGAATTTGGTATCTACAAATAAGTACTAATTCCCTAAATAAGTAGCCATATCTAGAAAAATAGTTTAAATCACTTTCTCTTTTTACTATAAGGAATAAATAAGACAAAGAAGATGATAAGAGCTACTTGTAGTTCTTCTTTCCTCTTGTCTCCTTTATATCGATCCTGCTACTCCTTCTCATACTTAAAATGCTTGAGAAGTACCTGTAAACATCAATAGAAGGCAAAGAACCGATCAAAGCAAAAGATATATTGAATACAAGTAAATGGAATCAGATACATTTTCACATATAAGCATCATATACCAAGATAAGAATATGGGAAAAAGGTTCAAATACTTTATTGAATAGAAGAAGGAATTACAACCATCAAGTCTGAAGTCACTCCTCCAGCTTGGATCCCATACACATCACATCAAAAGGATGACAAACTTATAGCATAACAATACTTCTCTCAAAGTAAATTCTCATAGCAACATTATCTCCTTACAATTCAACATAGTCTAGTCCCTTATTACCTAGATGAGTGTTCAATTTATAGGAAGATGAAGGAGGTTATGTCATAAATGGAGGTATTGGATGGCCTTCCATACTTAAAATTAGTTCCATGGAGGAAGGGATGAGAGGATAGGATGCATCTTAACTCATTCCTCATCCATTTTCAAGCTCATGGGAGTTGATAAGTGAGGGAAACTTCTAGATGACTCCAAGAGATAAGAATATTCCCAAAAACCTATGTGAATTTCGCTCAACCTTGCCCAACGCAGGTCAAAGAGGGTCTAAGTGCTCTGCAGAGCACCCTAGCATGGACTTAACTGCTCTGCAGCGTACCCTTACATGGGCCTACCTATGTTGGTCCATTTAGAGATCATTTTAAGATGTCTTCAAGTCATGAAACTGTGTAGGAAGGAGGCATTCAAAATGTTGACTTGTTTAGGGTATGTACGAACTAAAATTAGGGTTTGATGAGCCCTAAAACACTGATCTAGATGATGGGAGTGATATGACCAAATGGATATGTAATAAGAAGTGTTACCAATAGACAACTTAGGAGGGCCATATCAGGTCATCGACTTTGGCCTTACCTTTTCCCTTGTTTTTACCATTAGAGGATTTTTCTGCTACGACTGACTGGAAAATGTGAACCTTAGAGGTTTTACCAAGACCAGGTGAATTTTGAGAGGGATCATTTGACCCAGTGTTTGAGACCACCTTCTTCTTGGAACAATATTTTGTGGGGTCTAATACAAAACAAATTACTCCAATAATAGGTGGGGCAACCGGAGAATTTGATGCTACTAGATCTAATGATTGTCTTGACGCATCGGGTAACATATCATATAATGTACTAGATTACAAGTAGATGAGGTCTAAATATTGGGCACGAGTGATGGCTTGCTCCATAGTGACACACCCACCCATATCTATGTCCTCAGAAATTTTGCTGATGAATGATTTGGTGAACCACTCTGTTACACTGAAATTTGTCACCATGACTATCTGCAGTTAATATGGCTCCATCAATAGTCATATTATCCTCCTTGTGAAGCCTAATACCTTTGTTCTTCATGTCAAGCTTCAAAAAAGAGAGAAAGTCACTAAAAACATGTTTATCTCTGGGTACGCAGGTTCTCTCTAACTTCCCTGCGTGTACGCATCCCAAACTCATTGTACCTGCGTACTTGTACACTCTATAAGCCAAAGGATGGGTGCGTACCCCTGTAAAGGTCAAAAGGCGCGAGTTTCATCTTAAAAAAGTTACTTGTGGTCACTTCTAGAGCCTTCTAGAAGAGTGTTTGACGTGT
>APFE030582003.1:0-14478 GCA_000404065.3 Pinus taeda
CCCAACTGGAATTTTTGAATTTGGAGGTCATTTTCCCTGTCAAAACTTAATTCTCCCAAGACTGGTTTCTGCAACTCAAAAAAGGGGCAGAAAGTCAAATTTTTCATGTATTTTGCCCTTTTGGAGGCCCAAAACTTGATGAAATTTCTTAGTAATGGATGAGCAAGTGTAAAGTTTTATGACAAATCCAGAATTGCTAGGTTTTTGCAAAACGGAGCTACGATGACAAAGGGTGAGACCCGTTGAGAAGCCAAAACCTGTAAATGGCACAAAAAATTCACAAATGACAAAATTTTCTCCAAATTTCTTGAAATTTGAAATTTCTTGAAATTTGGGCTGGGAGTCCCCAATCAAGTACCATGCTCAGTCAAAGAGGCTTTGGCCAAAATTTGGAGTGGATCGGGCGTTTTCCTTTGTTTTTGTGTTTTGGCCAACCGTCCTTGGAGCACCTTCGTTCTCGCCGGTATTTTTGACATTTCTTTAAAACGATGACACCTGTGCAAAAAGTGAAGGAGTTTTTTCTTCCTTGGCATGTTGTGGACAAAAACCTCTCTCAGTTTTGAAAAAATCATCTTTGATTGCTCAGAAACATTATTTTAGTGAAACTTATCCCGATGTGTGGAACAAGGGTTTTGGTCGAAATGAAGCGAAATGAAGGGGATAAGGGGCTTCTAAACTCTTGAGGAAATTTTTGGGAGTAGGGAGGAATGTTAGGAAGCAGGGGAAAGTGGAATATCAAAGATTGATTGAGGGGAAGGGGTCCAAAAGGGCAAAACACAGGCCCAACCTAGAAAATTGCCAGGTTGTAGCAAGAAACTAGGGTTTGCGCAAAAATGAGGATTTTGGCGGATCTAAGGGATGGGAAGTGTTTTATAAGGTACTTTAAGGATAGGGGAAGGTGTATGAACATCAGGATACGAGTTTTGTTGATGATTTGGCCGCCCAAGAGAAATTGCCTTCAAAACCCTAGGAGAGGGAAATGAGCTTGCCTAGGCACAACTGAAGCATGAATAGGATGTAAAATGACTCATTAGACACTGACATGATAATGAAAACCCTATGAATGATGATAGACTCAGCTGAATGATGACATATACTGACATTTGGGCAAACCCTAGACCTAATGCCTAGTGACCAAATTTTGCTTGAAGACTTACTGAAATGACAAAATTTGACCTTGACACATCAAAATCACTTTGTAAGAGCATATTTGATCACTGTAGGAAGGTTGGAAAGACTTACACTAACACACTGTAAACTTTATTGTATTGTAGTTATTATGTGTATGTATATATAGATATGGATAAAGAAAAAATGATAAAAATACATTCTATTTCATGTTGCTAAGCCTCTATTCTCTATATCAATTTTACAGTACTTCTAAGGACACCTCACAATGACTAGCGGCATATATGAATCCATTTGAGACTATATGTGTGAAATTGTTAGGTCCCTATACTACTAGTGTAACCCCTTATTGTTATTAATGAAACCCCCTTATTATATTGTTGTGCCCATTTAGTCCCCATATTTTTATTATTGTGCCCCATAAAAGCCCGCTATTGTTATTGTTGTGCCCTTACATTATTATTGTTATGTCGGCTCTTATTATATTTTGACCCCTTAGACTGCTATATATAGAAAGGAGGACTTATCATTTGTATCATCCAAGAATTTTTCATTTGTGTAATGTAAAGGAGATTTCCCCCTCGAAGAGGTTGATTTCTAAGGTGTTGATCTATCTTTTCTATCTTTTTGTGAGCTAGTTTCATAACAAAAACGCAGTAGTCCAATTACAAGTGTTATAACTATGAATAAAATTGTGCTTTATTGTACCATTTGCAATCAGGGCTCTCACTTCATTCATTTCCATCAGTTAAACTATAACATACATGCAAATGACAGAACTAAAATACAATGTGTTTTGAGAGGCATGGAACTAGAAAAAGCATTACCTAAACTACGAAAAGTTTCCTATAATAAATATTGTATGAACAAATCAATTGTTGTTGATTTTTTGTCCAATTCCGAAACACGTGGAACATTTATAATAAACCATAAAAATGTGATTATAAGTATACAATTATTGTTTTCTTTGTTTACATTTTCAAACAATATAGTAATGGTTCAGTTCTTGTTTCTTGCATTGTCAAGAAATCTTAACGTTACTTTATACATTTTGGTTGAAGAATTTGACTATTGTCGAGTAGCTCTTTCACTTTATTGGATTATTGGCATTTGATTTCACATTTTCAAGCAATGTACTATTGACTATTGGCAAGGAGTAGGGCGCTATGCGCATTTAGTGGTTTCGCATATCTATATTTCCAATCATAACATCATTTTCTACTATATGATTCAAGAATTTGAGCATTGTTGAACAGTTTTTAACAAAGAAATGGGATCTCATTACAACATACAAGAACTTATTTCAATGAACTACTTTGTCCAGGTTCTGTGTTTTGCACTAAGCTATTTATTAAGATTATTTACAATGTTTTGATTATTATGTGTATTCTATAGCTATTCATGTAATATTACAACTTGGTTACGCAGGATAATCGATGAATCATTTTTTAGTGACACTCGTGTTAATTAATGGAGTCTACAATGATGATTTTATTTATTTACATTGTCGAGCAATCTAGTAATGATGCAGTTCTTGTTGCTTGCATTGTCAAGCAATCTTAACATTACCTTATCTTTTTGGTTGAAGAATTTTACTATTGTCGAACAGCTCTTTTGGTTTATTGGATGATTGGGATTTAATTTCATGTTATGATTAGTTGATCTACTATTCTCTTTACTTGCATTTTCAAACAATGTACAATTCACTATTGGAAAAAGGTGGAGCACAATGCATATTTCCGTAGTTCCGCATATCCGTACTTGCAATATTAACATCATCCTCTACTTTTTGGTTCAAAATTTTGAGAATTCTAAAATTAGTCAGACAATATTGCAACTTGGCTACGTGGGATAATCAATGAATCATTTTTCAGTGACACTATTATTAATTAATGGAGTCGTCCCGGTAGCAATTCCTATAGTTACGGTGATTTACTCTTCTATATGATAACGTAGACAGAAATTTACGAAGGTATGCAGTTGTGTAGAAGATTTTATCAAATGTGCAAGCCTCCACATTCTTCATAAGTACTCCACTTGTCACAACAAAACCATTATCGATTGTCATGCTTTTCAGTTTAACTCTAATGTGTAACTAGTTCATTGTTCTATGTCATCTTCTTTTTTTTGTGATGTGAAATTTCTAAACGAATCATTATCATATAGAACTCAAACAAATTTGTAAAAAGAATGTGTATTTCAAAAAACGTTGTATGGATGAGTACCACATAACTTACAAAATACTTTGCATGCATTCATATGTGTATATTCCAATATTTCTATTTTTGCATTGTTCAGGGAACTGTTAAAATTGATACATAGTGTGGAAGGATATTTTTCTCCCGCTCACCTAGTCACTTTGTCGTCTGCATTCTCCATAATTCTCTCCTACCCCTCTAACCCTTCCCCCCACACGCCCCGCCACTATTGACTATTCATATTTGTATTATTTTATTTACTAATATAATTTATTGTGTTTTTCATTATCCTATGTCATATGTGCTTCTTTCTAATGCGATTTCTTACAATGTTTTATTAATTTGTCATATTTGCAATTATTTCTATAAAAGAAGTTATTCCATGCAAAATTTAAACAATATCTAATTAAATCATTATCATATATAGCTTAAACAAATATGCAAATCGAATAAGAAAGACTATGACGTAACTTATCAAATATTTTGTATTTATACGTGTATTTCATAATATTCTGATATTTTATTTTTTTATTGTGTCGAGAATATTACAATATATAGCCTTTAACATATACTGAATTTAAAAATTGGTTGAGCAAATAGGAAAATTTTGTAATGATTTCTTTATTAATAAATCATTGTTCCTGGAGATTAACACTTCTATTGATTATGTTGCCATAATGAATATTTGATTGCTTTGTTCATGTTTTGTGAGATCTCTTCTAATAATGTTCTTATAGCATCCAGTTCATCTTCAAATTGCCTAAGCATTTACTGAAGTTCTAATATATTATCCATCATCATTAAAATATCTTGACTAAGTAATAATATGGTTTGGATAAGCACTAAGATATCTTGGCTTAGTACATGTACCTCTTCCCGTGTTCTTCTGCTATTATTTCTTTGAGCCATTTGTTTCACTCTTGGTAACAAAATAAAAAAACAATAGACAACTTATAAAGCAAATCCTTAAAACAGTTATCAATTTCATAACAAATAACACAAGTTGGTTGCCTATAACTTTTATTTCTAACTTTAGTACCAACGGGTCTACAACAAGATGAACATTGACAAATTGCTTTCATAGCCAACAATCCTACATATAATGCGTTAAAGGCGATAAGTCATCTAAATCGTGAATTGACATCTAAGTTTTGAAAGGGAATTTAACTATTATCGATTTTAATTGTATTCATTAACCAATGATCGTCATCAATTTCGCTAGTACTGATTTTCCTAATCTTTAATCAAAAAATATTGTTGTTAAATTGGTTACTTTAAATCATATATGTTTTACTTAAATTCCAATTTGAGATAATCCAATTGATACGATTATATTTCAAGATTGATTTGTTTCGCACACTTTAAAAATCAATATCGAGATATTATTTTATTAATATCATAAATCGCATTCTATTTTGATTAACTAAATCTTTCCTGCCAATAAATGCAAGTATTTTCAGTATATTCAGTGAACCAACACGTATTCAAGATATTTACTATGTAAACTTGTTTTTTCTATTGACCAGTTATGCAATAGTTATTTCACATTTGTCAATTGAACTTGTATTATACAAATATTAAATGAACTTTGTTCACTCAATTAAGTCAATTAAGTAAGAGTTTAGGACTTGGTATGGTTTCTACCCTTTTACGTAAATCTAAAAAATAGCATTCCAAAACGTTTATAAGCTTCTTTTGCACACTGAAAGCTTGCATTGTAAACTTTGCACAAGGAAGCTCTTCTATCAAAAAGCATAGGTTTGAAAATCAAATTGTGAAAGTTTACTATTCTAAAGAAATTATACAATAGCAATTTTGAAATTGAACACTCCAACTATAATTAACATTGAAATTGACGCGTGTTTATCGAAGTTTACAAAGGTGGTTTATGCGGAGCTATTTATGTTTATATATCCGCTGATGCATTTGAGAATTATTTTCAATTGTCACCAAAAGAATCAAATAAGAATGAAAAGGAAAATCTCGAACAATTGACAATGTTGGAAGCATTTGTATATGAAACTAACTATCCGTTTATTCTAGAAAAAAATAAAAATACATAAAAAAGAAGAAGAAGAAGAAGATTATTGTATGCATAACAGCTTAACAAAACTTTAAGGATTATTGTATCTTCAATGCTAGGTGTGAATTCCAAGTTCCCCCATCTTCGTAAACATTACAATCTTGACACAGTTTTTGCATATGACACACTTGTCCTTTCTCACATGATCTAGTACTAAATTCTTTAAATAGTTTGTACATTACCTATTATCATTAGAATGATTACGTAATATAACATATATAAACATTATTGTTAAATTGCGCTAAAAACGAGCATAATACACCACATTCAATTTGATAAATGAGATTTGGTATTTTATGTTTACTTTGAAGTGCGTAGAACCTGATTGTGCAACATTGTATATTGTCTTTGAACTTTTCAAGACTCACTCTCCGCACTCAAACAAAGCTCTGCACTTTTTCACATGTTCTGAGAAAAAATCTAGAGTGCGACGTCTTTAGTGCAGAAGAACTTGAATTTATGGGAGTGCGGAAAAATCCCCATTCTCTACACTTCCACATTGTCTCTGAAAGGTCTTCATCAACATTTGTGCAAATAGATTTCATTATGCACAGAGTTGTGTGCGGAGAGATTTCATTGTGCATAGAACTTTAATTGTGTGAAGCGATTTTATTATATGGAGAGGTTTTATTGTGCGGAGAGATTTGAGCAAATAGATTTCATTATGCAGAACGATATTTCATTATGCGAATTTTATCGACACTCCGTACAAACTTTAATGTTGAATATTTTGTAGAAGGAAAGATTTGAACAAGTAAGCTTCGCACAATGAAACATAATAATATTAATTAGAGATTTGTTTAGCCCCCCCTTGCTATTAACGATAGAATGTAAATTGCACAATGATTTAATGTGAGACATAACAATTTCATTATTAACCCTAATTAAGTTTTTAATATCCAGTAATCCACGCTCTAGAATGTTGTTATGTGTGGATTGATAATGTATACGAAAGTGTAAAAAACAATGAACGAATATTATGTCGCATATATTGCTTTCTACACATTCCTTTACTCTTCCATAACAGAGATATATGTTATTTAATATTAAAATATTACCAATAATATATAAATAATAACGATGCGAAAGAATGGTGCAAAGAGAGAATGCATACGAAAGTGTGGAACATCATGGCACACTTGTATTTTTTGTTAAAAAAACGCTTGTGCGAAGATATTTCATTCTACAAAGAGATCTATGGAGAAATATTTCACTTTGTAGAGAGCTTTCATTATCAAATAACCTTTAATCAATTAATTAGCAGTAGAGGCAGGGTCAAATCTAGAGTGCGGAGTCTTTAGTGCAGGAGAAATTAATTGTGCTTGAGTGCAAAATAATCAGTTTTCTTTGCACTTCCGCACTCGATCTCCAAGAGATCTTCATCGATATTTGTGTGCAAAGCTTTCATTTTGCAAAGAGATTTATGCATAAATCTTTCACTATGTGGAGAGTTGTCATTATGGGAGCACAAACTTTAATCAATTAATTAGCAGTAGAGATAATGGTATTCAGAATATGAACATGTGGATTATTTAGTATTAAAATATTACCAATAATAAATAATAATAATGATTCAAAGAGAGAATGCACGCGGAATTGTGGAACATGGCAGCACACTTGTATTTTTCATTAACAAATGCTTGTGCCGAGAGCTTTATGTGGAATTTTTTTTCTCTGTGGAGAGATTTTTGCAGAGACCTTTCATTATGAGAGAACAACCTTTAATCAATTAATTAGTAGTAGAAGCAAGTGTTGAATCTAGAGTGCGGAGTCTTTAGTGCGAAAGAAGTTGATTCTACGAAAGTGCAGAAAAATCATTATTCTCTGCACTTTTGCACTCGGTCTCTGAGAACTTTCATTGTGCGGAGAGATTTTACTGTGCGGAAAGCAGATATCTTTCATTATGCGGAAATATATTTCATTGTGCGGAGTTTGATCCACACTCTGCACAACCTTTAATCAATTAATTAGCGGTATTCGAAATATAGAGTTATGGATTATCTAGTACTAAAATATTACCAATAATATTTAATAATAAAGATGCGAAAAAATTGTGCAAAGAGAAAATGCATACAGAAGTATGGAACATCTCAGCACACTTGTATTTGTTATTAACAAATGCTTCTGTGAAGAGATTTCATTCTGCAAAGAGTTTTATGTGAAAATCTTTCACTATGTGAAAAGCTTTATGCAAAGAGATTTCATTATGAGAGAACAACCTTTAATCCGATGCAGAGAGAGTATGCATACAAAAATGAGAAACATCATGGCACACTAGTATTTGTTATTAGCAAATGCTTGTGTGGAGAGATTTCAATGTGTGGAGAGCTTTATGAGGAAAGCTTTCAGTATGCGAAGAGTTTTGTACGGGTAACTTTCATTATGAGAGCACAATCTTTCAATTAATTAGTGGTAGATGTAGGGACTATGTTTCATCCTATCTATTATTGTTTTATTAATAAGGTTTTATCGAATTATTATATGTTTTTTAGTTTTTAACTAGAATTGGGCAAAACAATTTTTGGTGAAATCTTGATTTTTTTGTTTAAAATTTATTAGTGAATGCATATATAGATTTAGTACCCTGAAAAATACCCAAGGCACTCAAATTGTAGAGAGTTCACAACTCAACCTTATGATTCCAGCAAATTTCTACCGGATTCTAAGCAAATTCAATCAGAAAATATACCCGTAAAACCTTCAAAACATATAGCAGATAGAGTTATTATTATTAAATTTGATTTAATTAATTTTTAATAATTTATGAACCATGAATTAACCTATAAATTTATTCTAGAATAACACAATATCAACTAATCACATAATATTAATATTAAATATATTAACTAATATACATAAACTTAATATTTAATATTATTAAACATGAATACTAAAATTAATAATGTTAATCATCCACGGGGTCTTGGATAGATGGTGATTGGGTGTTCTGTTAAGACACTCCTTGATGTGAAGTCACTAGTTCAATTCTCTACCCTGATCGAGGTGATATATTGGACATGATGAAGATGTAGTCCTACCAGGCTTACAAAAAAAAATGTTACTATTTAAAAAATATTATTAAAATTAACATTCATAACATAGATATTAACAATATTATTTTTAATATTAATACTTTATCACTTAATAATTAATTAAACATTTCAATTAACAAGATTAACCTAATTAATAATACCAATAATATTTCATTAACCAATAATTAATTTTTCCTTGATTAGGGCCGCATCCATAGGCTTGCAGAATTAGCACACAATGGGTTAAATAAGCTGGAGTGGGATGGTGGAGCCCCCACCACCACCCTAGGAAATTGATGGATTTGGTGTGGCCATCCAAACATCCATTTGTCCCCGCCATGAAAATCATTCAACCTCACATAAACATACATTATGACTTCACTGCAAAGGAAAATGTCAGTTCACTCGAATTTTCCAGAGGTTCCTATGAAAAGCATTATGGTTTGGCTATTCATTATTCTGCATTGCATTGAGGCAGTTGGTGACAAAATTTCCCTACTTATCTTGTTATCTACTGCAAAGCAATTTCCCCTTCTGAAGTTGTTGTTTCTACCATTGTTCAAAGGGATAGCTACAGCCATTTTAGGCTAGTTTCCCCCACCATCAAGTTTCTACGGCCCTCCATGACAATATCGAGCTCTCCAGGTCCTTCAAAATGGCCTATTTCACCTACCAGCAAGCCTTCCCTGCTTCAAAGGCACAAAATTGTTGAGGGTTTTGGATGGGTCAACGAATGTGTATGAGATCAATACTTTTGGAACTCTATGTTTCATGCTCCCTTAGTTGGTACCTTCTCTTATCAAGGTATATTTAAATTCCATCAACCAGTCAATACATTTTATTTCACTAGAGTTTGGTTTGATTGGTGCAATTACATTTTCAACTTAGGAGTAGATATTGGGCTTATCCTAGCATTTTGTAAACTCTACTCCCCTCGTCATTTTTTATTCCAATTGTGTAAACTTCATCATCACTATTTGCATGGTTGGAATCTCACTGGCTTGGGTGCCACGCTGGTGGTTTTTTAGCTTGTATACCATCCTTTTCCTTTTGTGTCTAGTCCCATTCACATGCATTACTCTATTTATCCTGATGTGCCTGGGGATTGGGTGTTATTCCCTTTGTGTTGGCTTTATCCTAGCATTTTCCATACCCTCACACTCCTTCCATATCAAGACTCTTTCATCCAACTTATAACAATGTCATGTCAACACATGAGAAGTCGCAGAGGCTCCTCTTCTTAAGTAAGAAGGAGTGATCATGGTCGTCTGAGTTCCTACAATGTTTTTTGATTGTTTCATGATCAAACCCCTACTTCAATACAATAGAATATTTCCCAAGCTAGTGATGAAATACACACAAACCAGGATGAACACACCGATGAGGAGGTGTTAGCTTTAATGGTTGATTCGGTGCCAGACCTAGGTCAAACCTAAGGGCTCAAAAATCAATACTTGTGCACAATCAAGTTGTATTGGAACATAAAATCTTTGCTAAAAAAATTTATATTAGAGCATAATGAAGCAAGGAGAGAGATACTAATGCATATTGATGAGCTATAGAGGGAACACATAACTTTAGGACTTGAGCATAGGGATACCTCCACTTGATTGGCTCGAATTGAAGCTTTGTTGTAGAAAATCAAGGACTTGTCTCACCAAGGACCCTTGTCAACCCTACATACATATGCACATCCCCTTGAGCACCTGTCATGGATCACTATTTTCTCTATTTTTATTTTTGTTGATTAGGCCCCAATGTTGCTACTAGATATAGAGGGCTTTGTCTAATGGCCAAGCCCAAGTCAGATATTTTTTATTATCATAAGGATGTAATATTTTTGGACAGACATTGTTACTACATACACACTATGTATGTAATATTTTGGACTAAATATTTGTTCTTTTGATTTTGGTCTGGTTTCCCTGGTGGCAGACCAATAGAGAAGAACTAGATATCAATGTATATCTTTTGATAGACTAATGAAAGATTTTAGCTTACAAAAAAAACTGATAATTAATTAATTTTAAGATCCCCTTTTTAATCTAACTACTTATTGATATATCTAACCAATTGACTAACTAAAATTCTAGTTAATAATAAATAAATAATAACTATATTAATAACCTTGGTAACCTATTTCCCTTTTCTCACCTTCCTTTTTACCAAGTCTAACCTTCGGGATTCCTTTATGCATTTTAAAACATTTAATACTTAATTAAATTTTCTTTTATTTCTCTTCAATCAATTTTTTTTAATATTTTTCCTAACATTCAATTCCATTTGTTGTTACTAATCATTCTTTATAGTTAATCCTTAACTGAATATCCTTCCACTCTTCAATCAATTTTTTTAATAATTTTCCCTAACGATCAATTTTTTGAATTGTTACCAATCTTTCTATTTAACCTTTCACTCTTACTCTCATAAACATATTGTGTCCCTGATGATGGGTGGAGTGGGCACGTGAAACATTGGTCGTTTCAATCAAGATACGTTGTTTCTCCAAAAGAAAAAATGGATTGACGGAAGATAGAACTATTGTAAACTATTTTGTGTAATAATGAGCACAGCGAACATATTATATGTTGAGAGATCCAAGATTATTGAACAAAGAAATTTCACATTAATATGTCAATAAATTCAAGCTTACTAAGCAAAGAAATTACTATATCATTAGATGCAAAATACATATTTTCTTTATTTTTTTGGATTTTAATTGAAATTGCTCAAATTTATTCTAAATGATGAGAAAATTGCCTTCCCGTGTCTATGTTGTGTGCAATAGTGTTGTTATTGCATATTTAAATATAAAAAATGCAACATTGAAGAAAATTGAAAATAAAATAAAAATGTCAAAAATTGGTTGATGAGAAGGGCAGTGTCCATGCAGTAATTAAAAGTATATCATTTCCTCGTTGTCTGCACCAATGTGAATGATGAGAATGTTAAGCAACAAATTCCAACTCAAATGATGATCCAACCCAAACTAGGGTGGAAGAGCTAGGAACATTTAAGAGTTTATGTGTGGACCTTGATGAGTAACTGTTTAACATTATTAATGGACTAATTAGCACAAGGTTGCAATCCTACTAAATCAATCAATTTAAAACTTGTCTTGTGGGATTAAGGTGATGAAGGTTCGTTTTAAGAGTTAGGTTGATTGGTTATGGTATTTTTTAATATCTTCAACTTATTATTTGAGTGGGAAATATCAGAGTGTTTTGTTTGGGCTTCCTCGTATATTTGAAATCATTATAAATAGACATGAGAATTATTATCATGGATAAAAATTTGGTGTAGTTTGTAATATTTGTTAGGATCAAGGGGAGAAAGGTTCTTCTCACTAAAAAATTGGATGACTTATTGTTTCTCTTTTTTTATTTTTCCAAATTTGTATCCTTAGTTTCATATACTTTTTGGATTTCAAGCTTATGTTCGGAAATTGTTTCCGCAATCCTATCTCCAACTAGATTATTGAATTGTTGAGTGATAAAAGAGAGGTCTATGTATCCTAATATATTAACTTCCTTAAGAATTCATGCTTATTTAACAAGGTACCTCTCTATGGCATCTTCATATGATATAGGTTTCTAGGTAAGAAGAACAAGGTTTAATCATGACCTAAAGGAGCTCATAAACAATAAAAAAAACTTATATGGATTCCAAAAGGGTTCTATATGATTGAATGACTTGGCATTACTTATTATTGTAATCAATTAGGGTTTTTTATTCTCCTTGATAAATGTTAACAAACTTTGCATGCCATTGTTGATGCCAAAATGTTTTTGTTTTTTTTTTTCCCATGGAAAATTTGTAGTTTCATTAGTTTAAGAAATTACATTCTGTAGATGCAAAAGCATATTCCGATATTTCTATCAAAGAACATTGCGTCGGTGGAGGCAGTAAACAACTACCCCCACCACGCAGGGAAGTAGCCCAGGCCGAGTCTGACAGAGAGTCAAAATGTTACCAAATATCAACCGAGAATATTATCTTATTCCACGCAGGGAGATAATATCAAATAACATGAATAGTACCAAAAACTATGGCCGCATATCAAATCAAAAACAGCATAGGAAATATGTACAAAAATATATTTCTGGTCCAAATGTTATATCAAAATGTCCATAAATGGCCTGTGATAGAACTGATGGTGTTCTCCATCGATCTGTTCAATAATCAGCCAGTTGCCTTGCTCCCTGATTGCGCCTTCTTTGGAAAGACGGTCAACCTCTGTGTTCCGCTCCCTATATATATGATTATAGGAAAAATGGTCAAATAATGAAATCAATCTTAAAGCCTCATCAAGAATGTGCCTCGATGTGAAAGTCCTGCAAGAAGATACTCTATTCAACCAATCACAGACAATCTTTGAGTCAACAAACAGCTATAATGCAATGCAACCCTTCTCCAATGCAAATTGAATGATATGACAAGCCGTTGAAAGTTCTGCGAAGTTGTTTATGCCCCTTCTAAAGCCCATAGATAGGTTGTAAGTGTGCCTCTCAAATAAGTGTAGAATGGCCCCTACACCACAAACAACTTCTTGAGCAGCCCCGTCAAAGTATGCCCAAGGTCTACTGGGGATAATATGTTCCCGGGAGATAGAACGGGGTGGGGGGAAAGAAGGGTCATCAGGGATGAGATCATAGTCTACTTTGATCATGGCCACCAAACAAGGCCATCTAGGAGGGATGTTATGGAAAATCAATCGATTCCAAGCTATGCAAATAGCCCAGCAGAACAGCAGAGGAAGGTTCCTCAATTTATGAGGTAAGACAGTTTGGTACCACAAATCCCAGGCCTCAACCAGAGAGTCTGAGAGCCAACCAAAATTAGAGGGGACAGCAGCAGACGCCAAATGCCAAGCACAACGAACAACGTGGCAATGAAGGAAAATGTGGGAAGCAGACTCCCCAGCATTGTGGCAAAAGTAACACCAATGAGGGCCAAAAAAGGCTCTTTTCTGCAGGTTATCCCCCGTGGGGATCTTGTTCTTCAAAATGCACCACATAATAACTTTGGATCTAGGAGGCGCTTTAAGCTTCCAGAGGAGTTTCCACCATTGTAAAATGACCAGAGGCTTACGTGGATTATCCAGGACCAAATAACCCTCCGGTGCATATCTCCCAGATTTCGCCAGGGCCTAGATAATCTCGTCCTCCCCCTCTGTGATATGGATATGTGCCTCCAAAAGAACCTGTGTAAAATCCCTCTAGTGTTGCCACCAAAGTGGCAGGATATTGAGTCGACCAACAGTTTTCCAAGCCTCTTGAAGGAAGGTGGAGTTGTGTTCATCTGCAATATGAGCCATGTGTGTGATATTCTGCTCCTTTAAGAGTGCTAATAGTCTAGGAGGTAGTCTATACATGTCCCCGCAACTAATCCATGGATCAATGCCGATGCGTACTTTATTCCCCGACTGAATCCTCCAAGTAATGCCAGAGCGTATGGGTTCCAAAGCCTTTAGGACATCCTTCCAAATAATTGAAATGCCTGTGAAGGGACCAGCTGGCCTTTTGATCCAATCCACAACACGAGCCGGAGCAATATATTTCGAGTAAGCAACTCTGGTCCATAAGCTATATGAAGCCACCAGTTGCCAACCAAGCTTCGCAGCCAGCGCAGATGAAAAATCATCCAGCTTCTTGAGGCCCCAACCCCCCCATTATTTAGGGAGAGTGAGCGCATCCCATTTAACCCAAGCATATATCCTTCCTGGATGTTTACCTCTCCATAAAAATCTGCAACAAATATTTTGGATCCTGGAAAGTATGCCTCTAGGAATCCATGCCAGGGACATCCAGTAAACAGGAGTCGCTTCCAGAACGCTTTTGATGAGGGTCAAACGGCCAGAACGAGAGAGGAATATGGTACCAAATGCTGAGCCTTTTCTCCAGCTTGGCAATGAGCCAAGTCCAATCCACAATCTTGTACCCATTTGGTTTCAACTTGTACCCCAAATATTTCAATCCCTCAACCAGTTCCAACTTTGTGAAGTGGAATCTGTCAAGTGCATAATTAATTTCATGCT
>APFE030582005.1:0-25409 GCA_000404065.3 Pinus taeda
GGGTCACAGGGGGGCTGGTTGGCCCCTTATCGGGGGATATGGAGGGGGCAGTAGCACCCCTACACAAGGTCCGAGGCAGTGGCCTGAGAAAATTTTTTGGACCCTGTATTAGGTGGGCAGACCTACCTATGATTTTGTGCATGGATTTTACACATGGTTTTAGGCTTGATGGTTTTCTATCCATGGTATTTTGTAGATTCGATCAAGGGAACTATGGTTATGTTCTAATCCAGGGTTAATGGATTGGGGTTTATGGATGCTTCATCACGTATATATATGTATTGTAACATTGAAAGGAATATAATGAAAAATCAATCTCGTGGTCCCAATTTTGGGATCCAGGGGAAAATATCTGTGTATATCTATTTTAAGTTTTATGCTCTCGCTATTATTTATTTTCTATTTTTAGAATTTTTACGTAGGTAATTTTTCTATGGGGTTAAAACCTACAAAAATATTGGCAAGGTTATTGTACATTTTCATCAAACTCAAGGAATGGCATAATACTGTCATCATTAAGATTATGCTCAATTTGAGTTTTAGCTAAGGGATAGGTTATTTTTTGTTGAAAACACTCCTAAGATTTATGGCAGCTGGTCTTTACTAGTTCTTTTGATTTGGAATTGGAGGAGATCTTCTCCTTCCTAAAAATTGACCGTCCTATGATGCTTTTCAATTAAAAATGGGTGTTATGTAAACACAAGTTTTATGGTCTCTTTAAGGATAATGAGTTAGTTTTCATGTGAAATTTAAGCAAGAAACATATGATCATTTAAATCATAAAGGAAAACATGAAGAGAGACAACACAAAATTTGGTGACGGAGTTCACCCCTCCTGGGCTACATCTCTAGGTCTGCTAACACAAGTAGAACACTCCATAGATTTCAGTGATAAAGAGTACATAAACTGTGTTGAAAAAAAGAGTGGCTAGATTCCTCTTCAAGGAAACATTCTTCTACAAAGAAATATCACTCTAAAAATCATGACAACCTATAGCCAGTCATGAAATAGTCAACAAGAAAAGAGTTCTCACATCAAGACCTTGTACTCCATTTGAAAATGAGCATAACAAGTACAAAAGTTCCACATTGAAGTAAATAAATAGAACTTTCCTCAATAAGATATAATGAGAAAAGAGAAACATGAGCTACACCATAGATATCATAGCCGCTACAGATAACATATGAAGGTTGGAAAACCCCTACAAGGTCCTCACCATGCTCAAATACCTTAAAATACTACTTCAACCCACTGATTGATCCTCGCACCCATAGACTAAAAATTGAAAAAATTCTCTTATGAAGTGCTCCAGTCAGTGAACATAGGCTTCCATTGTATTCAGAATGTCCAAAAAACCATATATGGACTCTTCTTGAGCTCCAAAAGGCCCAAAACTCATCGAGTTATTGCTCCCCCCAATTTTTGTTGCTATTCGTCCTCCAAATTCGATGAACATGCTAGGAGAGCAACAAATCTACCCTTAAATCTGCTCGAAAGGTGAAAAAATCATCTGCAATAGGTGCAATTTTTTGAATGGTTAGTTTTTCCAATAACCCTTATGCGATAAACTAGGGCCACATGGCACCATGAGAACATGGCTTGGGCCAACAGTCCGTCCCCACCAACCAAGGATCCAAATCCATTGGTTTGTTAGGCATGTGGACGTTAATGTGGTTGGGTATCAAGGCTAACTACTTGCCCCCACCAATGGACCCCTCTCACCAATCCGCCTATGATTATATGGGCTTCCATATGCCCAGGGTTGGAGCTATGACTTCGCCCAGCTCCCTTTCGATTTACGTCATGGTCATGTGGGTGAGACATGTACCCATGGGCTTGGGCTGATGCCTAACCCTCTCTACCATGACCTTCATTCCTTTCACCTACGGTCTTGTGGGCACAATACGACCAAGGGCTGGGGCTGATCACCAAACCCTCTCCCCTCAATGCTAGGAGGTCTTCGCTTGTGGTCTTTGTTCACGCTACACTAGGGTCATGTGAAAGAACTATGACCATAGCTTGGGCTTAATTCCTCGCTCCTCTTTGTTGCACCATCGATCTTATGGGGTTGCAAGTTATTGGGGCTCATTGCCCGACCCCTCCTACCAACGTGTCTCCAATTAAACTTTCAATAGAAATCACTCCCTTAGGGGTTAAGTAACACAATGCAAGGAAGTTGGTAAGGCATTGGAGTTGTATGAGGTAGGTCACAAGTTTGATCCAGCCAAGCTTGTGGATCCAATACAAAAACTTGTAACCAATGTTGAGGTTCCACGTGACAACCTCTGATTTGGCCACATGACAACCTCCCATTAGTTTACTAAAACACACTACAACCAATCAAATCATGACAACATCTGCCTGTATTATCATGCCACTTGGAAAGCTGTGATTGGTCATGTACGCCCTATTGGCATGTTGATGTCATCATGATATCAGTAGTACAGATTGCCCAATCAATCCACTTGCAAATTTTTTAACTATTGAGACAAATGATCATAACATCATAACTTTGTCATATGACATTGGATTGATGTGATTCAAGTGTCATTGGAATGAAAACAATGAACACTATGATTTGACACTAGTTTCGAAAGATTCTGGGCACTTTCATGTTTTAGCTAAATTTTGATCTCGATATCATACCTCCCCACTAGGAATTTTTGGACTCCAAAAGTTTATCTTTTCCTAACAAACAGAGGAAAAAGCTCAAAATTTTCCAAATATAAATCTTTAATGTTATTTTTTCAATTGGTTCCTTCAACCTCCAATCAAGGTGTTAGAGTCCTATAGTGATAGGATTCATAATTTTGAATTGGCTAAGGTTAAGCCTTGTAATATTGTACATACCTTTGCTTTCTGCAAATTTTTTCCATATTCAAAATTAAAAAATGTAAAGAGGGTATGTCCTAAAAGAAATATCAAAGCACAAAAAGAATAAGAAAATATCACAAAAATGAAAATATATGAACCCCAAAAGCAAAAATAGATCATGAAAGTGTGCAAGTCTAAATACCACTACTATTTTATTTCTTTACTGTCTTAAATAATGGTTGTGTGTAGCTTGTCATACATGCCACAACCCATGGTAGTCAAACTGCTTAATCTTGACTATTTCATGCTTTGAATTTTATGTTTATAGTTAGAGAATAAAATGTGACCAAATAGCGTAATCTTGGTAGATCATTAGATAGGTAGAGAAAATAAAAGGATCTCATTAGTTTAATTTGAGCCCTTGGAAGATATAAGGTTAGAATGAGATAGTTTACTTTATAAAATAAAAAAGAATGATAAGGGTTTGCTAGCCTAAATTCACCCAAATAAATGAAGAAAAATGTTAGAGTAAGTAATGGGTAAGTAGAAGAAAGGTTGCTGAAGTATAAACTTGATTAGACAAAAGCACATTTATCATGCTTAATCATATCTTTCAATGTGAATGAGTAGTTAAGAAAGAAAAAACAATGGTTTATAAGTTAGTTTAATTAAACCCCCCTCATTCATTTCATCCCTATACTTACTATTTGCCCCATCCACAAGTATGTTCTAGTACTAAAGTTCCTTCAAGTCATAAAGGCTCAGAGCATTTCTCTGACTTTTGGTGGGACTGGACCCTCAGCTTAATGAATTATGGGCATCAAGTGTTATAATTCCCTTCATAAAATTCATTTCCCTTCATTACCCTAATAAAACCCCTTTTACTGAGTTTAAACTATAATTTCCTATGAAAAGTAAACAACCCCATGTTAAATTCCATTTCATTCAAAATACCCACAAAAAGATTTTGTCCTAAGTATAAAGTGTATGTGAACAAAATGCGCAAATATTACATTTATGCTTAGGGGTATGTTCACTCCGCTCATTTCATTTCATATTAATTTTTAACATAATACTATAGTTCCCGATATACCTTTTCCCATATATAAATAAATCCCTTATGTAATACCCCAACCCTTAGTTTAGCTATAAACTATACTTTTATTCCATACCCCCGACAAAACCCACTTAATTCACCACTTCTCGGTAAAGCTAAGATAATCCCATCATTAAACCCTGCCCAGTCTTTTAATCCCATGATTAACTCGTAAATAATCCTAAACAACCAAGGATTAAAGCCCCAGCACCCCCCCTGAAACCTTTTCCCATTTCATCCATGCACATATGTCACCTGATTGTTATTTGATCATCAACACCAAATCCAATGGCCCACAGCCAGATCAGGTTCACCCGATGTCGGACCTTTACCCACCTGATAAAGTGGTTTTTCCGAGGCCCCCATCTGCTACGTGTCAAGCGCTAACATAGATCAAGTGACCTTGCCAAAATACCACCTCCTCCGTAAAAGCGATGCAATGGCTTGGGAAACCACCTCCCTGCCCAACCCGAAAAACCACCCACTGTTCATTTGTAATTTAGCCGCCAAAAAGTGACCGTTGTTCAATAAAAAGGCCAAGAAGCTCTATTTCACCTTTTTTCACTCAATTTATTTGTAAACCTCTACAAACCATTGCGACACCTGCAAACGCTCAAATCGCCAATTGACCTCGATTTTCACTCCTAAAAAAGTTGCAGACATCCCAATCAAACTCTCAGTCTGTACCAGAGCCTATTCAAACTTCTGCAGTTGCTGCGAGCACCAAAGTTGTAGTTAATTCACCCAAATTCCAGGTATTTGAAGAAAAATTACTAGACACCCTTTCAATTTGAAAACATTTAGTCAAGTATTTTAATTAAGCAAAATTAATTGAAATTACCTTAAAAATTAAATTGTGTGCCCAAACCCTTCTAAAAGCTTCCAAATTGCCTTCAAAACCTAAGATATAAACTTGTATTACCCAAATTCAAATCCACAAGAACTGAATTATGGTTGCCTCCGTCACCACGGATGTCAGACTTGTCACAACCCCCCATTTGGACCTTGACCACCTTCCGCTGGCAGACAGGGATTTTCAAATCAAAGACACAAGTGCCTATCAACTCCTACTCAAAATTCATTATTTGAGTAAGGACAGATATCTAAACCATTCTAATGACAATGGCCTTTGGGACTACAATTTTCCTAAATACCAGTTTCCACAAGTACATATCTTTCCTAAGATTTTCCATATGTGCCATGCCTGTTACATTCCTAGCTAGAGAGCTATAATGTCCCCGGACCAAAAAGTCTTGTTTACTATTACAACTAAATCAATCAATGAAATGTTGCAAGTCCAACTAGGTCCAAACCTGACCCCACTCTCCAATGGGGATTTCTTAGACCAGTACACCAAATTGAGTCCATCAATATTGGCCCAAATATTCCAAATTTTCATTGTAGAAGAGCAACACATTCCTAAAGATGCCCCTTCATATGCCTTTGTCATTTTCTCTTAAAGAGGCAAGCAAATTGTAACCATGATCTCATGTATTTTGGGCTATACCACAGATGAATTTGTTGATGAGCTCATCCTGTCCTTCATGTCCATTTTCACCACAGGAAAGCCTCTTGCTACTTTGTATAATTATTCCTAGTTCATAGCTTAAAGGATGCATGAACAATTTACCGAAATGCACAACGAAAGAGTTTTCAAGTACTCATTTGTACTATACCACGTGTTTTTGTATTATCAGTCAGGCAGATTTCCCTTCACCATCCAGAAGTTGGATACTAAAGGCCAACCTAGGCCTGTTATATTTTGGACACCACTGTTCCACAGATATTCATCACCATACATCTATACAGACTTCATTGACTCTTTTGTCCATCCAGTCATGACCATGCTGAAAGGAAATCTTCCACCCAGAATAATCCAAGAGATCAAAAGAGTGCTCCAATTGTCTAAGAAAAGTAAGGCGGGAGATTGGTACCTTTACCAAAATCACACTGAAATAAGAATCTATGGTTGCCAGCTTGCCCCATACAAACTGCCCAAATACCTCCCCATGAGGTTATTTGCTATATATTATTATAGGTAGATAATGAACTCTGATAATGTAAGCTTTGTCTCTGCCAAGAAAAGAACTCAGTTCAAGGTCAAAAACTAGTTAGGCCCTTTCATTTGTAATTCTAGAGAAGCAGGGGAGGAAGCAGATAAAATTCTGCAATAAATGAAGTTTCCAAACAGTTTCATGTGGAGATATGGCCCTCAAGGGTTTATAACTAAACTAAGACAAAAGGTCAAATTGGGACCTTACATTCATCACCCCATATCAGAAATAGAGAGATATGCCAATCAATCTGAGTGGTTGGAAAACACTCTCATAGACACGGATAGTACAAAGGTAGATGTTGAAAACACCTTACTTGATTTAGAGAGACAACTTGATGAAAGCTCATTCTTGTAGGTACTAGAGCAAGAAGGAACCATAAGTACCCCTAATATTTTGCACACTTCTCAGAATGAGGAAAAGAATCCCAACAGTAATAGAGAGGGAGCCTCCAATTCAGGTATGGACACTTCCAATGTGTAGTATGAAGCCAGCCAGAGCAAAAGGCCTAGGCTCAATCCTGTTTCAAAACAGGAAGACACAAAAGGCTCAATAGAAATAACTAATACTAAGTTAGAAATGAGCAAGGGCATAGCTCCATCTGGAGAAACATAGGAGCCATCTACATCACAGACTTAAATTTTAGAAAGGTAGCTCAATGTAGAAGTCTCCTCATTTAATAAACCTGCTGATAGAGATTGGGACATTGAGGACAGGTTCAAAGAAATCAAAATGAGAAATGAGAAATTGAAGGCAAAATGCTATGCATAGTATCTCAAACTTACACCCACCAATCAAACTAGGTTGATGTCAGCTTTTGACATCAAGGAAGAAAAGATGCAAATGTCCTTCATAAAGGCAACTGTACAACAACCAAGAACATCGGCAGATTTCAAGAAGATTGATTTTGAGGTATTGGCAAGGGATATTCATCCCATTGACCAAATTGAATTTCACAAATAGGCTGGAGAAATGATTAGATAACCATTTGTATCATTATGATTATCCACCTCCTAGTTCCATGTGTTGTTTGATATTGTTATCATTGCTACCTCATAGTCAACCATTTGGTTCCTCATAGACTATCATCTTGTAGTCTCCTAGATGGTTCCCCATTTTGTCATCATCCCCCTCCTTGTCATTGTGGTGACCAAACACTCCTTTGCATTGCATTTATCTTTATGGAGATGCCTTCAAGTAAATGATGAGGGGCTTATTCATGGCTTGATCATCAAATAAGTGTTTTTGTTTTTTAATCTTTGAGGAATGAGGTAGTGTAATAGCGATGAAGAATTTATGCCCTACATTGGCATTCATACATAGGCAATGCACCCATTGAGACCACACATGGTTGTGATGAGTCCTCAATTCTAGTGTTCATCATAGATTTATTCTTATCTAGGGAGATACCACTAACACTACGTTTTTTAGCTTTGGTTCAATCAAATGTAAAGTGGGTATTTGAGTTGGGATCCCCATCTCTAATTTTATGTTCATAATATTAAATAATATAGAATAATTTTTTTAACTCCCTATTAACAATACATTGATGCACAACAAAAATTGGAGAAGTCCACTACCTTGTATTATAAAGTAACATTCATTATAGAGATTTACACCATACATCTATTATAAAGATTTCAATCTCATAACCTTCAACTTGAATCCTCATGTGCAAGGTTTTTTTGAATCATACCAACAACTTTACCAATTGTAAATTGTTCTCCCAACTAAATTAAACACCCCACTAAGAAAGCAATTCTATGAATAACTTACTTTTCCTTTTCCGTATATTTTCTATTCAAAACGTTTTTTAAATATTTTCCTATTTTATGTTTTCACACTTTTTTCCTTATATTCATAATGGATAATATTCATATTCACACATACATATATATAAACTAAAAAAATATTAAACTTAATGATCGTAAATATTACCACCCTCTCTTCACAACATTCAATCTTCAATTTTTATTTCAACTATTGGAAGGAATTTCAATTATTTATTCATATCCATCGTATAAAAAAAATAACTAAAAAAATATTAAACCTAATGATGGTGGTAAATATTACCACCCGGTCTTCACAACATTCAATCTTCAATTTTTATTTCAACTAACCTGAAATTCAAATATTGGAAGGAATTTTACTTATTTATTCATATCATCCTTCTTGCATAATTTAAAAGAGATGCAGAGACTCGAGGGGATGGAAGAACATAAAATATTATGGGAGATATATTTAAAGTAAGATAAAAAGTGAAACGGGCATTCTTCAAGGTTACATGTTTATTTTAGTTTGAATATATTTCAGCTTTGACTAAAACACCAACAACTCTTATGAAATTGTAGTATTTTGGAAGTCTACTTATTAATCTGTAATTGGATACCTGTTTGGATTGCGTATTTTATTAATAGCACTTGATTTGCATGGAGTGGGATATTTGTTTGGACTATGTATTTTATTTGCATCCTGGTTTATAAAAGCTATTTTCTATTAAAAAAATTAATCATAGGCTTTTGATTTCCACATGTATCCAACAGTAATTTCAACTAAGAAGTTGTGAGTATTGTGAGTTGTAATAGTTGTGAGCACTGTGAGTTATAATAGTATGCCCCACAACATTTATATTCACTGGTGAAAAGACAAGTGGACTCTAAAGCATATATAATAGTATGCCTCACAAAATTTATATTCACTTGTGAAAAGACGGGAGACTCTAAAGCATATCAAATTTTGCAGGGGCTTTCACAAAGCTTGCTACAGTGCTACTACAGTGCAGCGCGCTCTGCGCGCTATGCTGCTTTCGCTCTCTACTAACTTGGCCTTGCTGTGTCTCTTCGTTTGTCTTCACTGATCAACCTCTGGTGAACTTAATGTGAACCTACTAGGATCTTTCATGCTCTGCGACCTAACATATGGCTTCCTCACCTTCCAATGGTCTCGTGTCCCTTCGAACCTTTCGTGAACCCCTAATGAACTTTGAGTGAAGATTATGAGACAACTACTACACAGCAACACAAATTAAAGCACACAGTACTCAGAAGTGGAAAATGAAATAACACTCTTTTATTGAAATTTTCAGATATCGATTACACTTGATTTACAATCTATTCATACCAGAGATGGACTGTGTTCGCATTGACCAGACTATTGCTACTCAATACTGAGATAGCTTACTGGAGGCTACCTGGTGATTACACAGACTCTGTCTTTGAACATATACTCAAAACACACATATAGACAGACACACTAACGACTTGGCCACTTCAGGTTCTCACCAGTACTCTCACACTGATGTGCAGGCTTCTCAGATCACCTAAAGACTTGAGTTCTTCTCGTGATACAAGCAGATCACACTGAATGTCCGCAGTTGCAGAGCAGGAGAAGCACTCAACCCCAAACTTCAAAAGACACAATAACTCTAACTCTCGATGCCCCAAATGAGCCTGACTCTATTTGTTTTATAGGAAGAAAAGGGGACAAACATCCGACCATCGGACCAACAAGTTGAGTACGAAAGATTCTATCAATCATGGAGATGTGATCCAATATCCACCAAAAGTCGGAGAAGTGCTCCGAGTCTCGTGACTAAAGAATATTTTTCCTATTACATTATTACAATCGATCCTACGGAAAGCATATTATCTACAATGTGGACGTCTTTTAACCAGTTAAGGCCCACGAGGAAACTAGTCATGAATAGTCCTCATGACTGGAAAACATAATTACACAGTGGAGCTTTCCAGATAAACCCACGAAAACCTTTTTATGAAGAAGGACTAGCACTGTGGGATGATTCACCAAGAGCCGTGATTCTCGGTACCTACTTCTGGGATAAATGAGGTCGTCCCACGCCTTTGTATAGATCTTCCGAACTATCATAGGTTTATTCAGTACATATTGATGCTTTATTTTAGTCATGACTAGCTATTCGTCATGCCTAGCCATAAATTGTTGTAGTATCTGGTGATTTGGATAATTTAGCAGATCACTTACTGTGGTACAAGGAATATGAAAACAATCAACGACATTTCTATGGTTGCATTCGTCACATGACATCTGAAAATAACTTTCATAAAAGATTGGATCTATAATAGTGCAATTTACTCCAAAATCTCTCCACCAGTCACCTAACCATCCTGAAAATTGATTTCTTTGCATGGTCCTAATTGATCCAAATTTTTATTTTGTATAATGGGTTTATTTCTTTCCATCAACATTTAGGAGATCCCACCATAAGTTTTTGTAACCTGTAAAATTATAGACAGTGTCAGGAAAAATAAGATTAGGATTATTTTGTGGCCATAAGATAGGAGTATTTCTGGTGATTGTCCAATCTGTGTTTCTGGTTCTGTTGATGACTAAATATTTGTGATAAATATTTCTTTGTCTTCCTCCTTCAGACTAGATTATTGCGATGTCATGGAAAGTATTTTGTAATGCCTCTTCTGCTTGATGTGCTGCAGCCATACTTCTAGTATACACCATGTCATGGATCCAGCGATTTCCTTTGGGAAATACTCTTCTTTCAGGCACTAGGTGTAGAATATATGTATGAGGCTGTAGATCCACATATAGGACTTTCGTTTGTCTTAGCTGGCAGGTTGGCTTCCAATTTTCCTTGTATTCTTTCCAGCTTTGGTCTTCTCTGATAGTTCTGACAATTTCTTGTTGATTATCTAGGTCCCATTCAGTAACAATAACAAAAACATGTTCTTGTTCTTGTCACTGGGTTTGTATGTATTCTCTGCTGAGAAAATCAGGTAGACAGTTGTCTTTTCCTTTGATGTGTTCCACTTCGAAATCAAAATTTGCAAAAAGGGCTTGCCATCTGGCGAATTTGGCTTCTCCAGGCTTCTTGATATCTTTATTAAGCACCTTCTTAAGGGCAGATGCATCTGTCGTGAGAAGAAAAGTTTTATTGACCAAATGGATCTCGAATTTGTCGATGCTATTCCATGCTGCTTTCACCTCTTTTTCTATAGTAGAATATCTTTTCAGAGTGGGGTTCCATGTTCCTAAAACGAACAGGATAACCTGTTATTCATTATATTTTTTCTGTTTTAATATACCCCCCCATCCAATGTTGCTGGCATCGGATTCTACAATCTTATAAGCTGCATCATCAGATATATACAAAATGGGAAGGTCTCTGACCTTGGCTTTAATCTTTTGAATTGCTCTGGTATGGAGTGGAGTCCAAGGTTCATGATTTTTGTGCAACCTCTAATTTAGCAAGCTTCTGTCCTTGGCACAGTCTTGATAGAAATTACTTACGTAATTTAAACAGCCAAGAAATCTTTGTAGCCGCGTCTTGTCTGTAATGATGTCTGGAAATTTGTTAGAGAATTCTAGAGCATGTTTTTGCAAGGAGATTTGGCCATTGAATATAGTATGGCCAAGAAATTTAATGGAAGTCTGAAAGACTTCGATTTTCTTTTTGATTAATACAAGACCATTCTTTTTTATTGTATTTACAAAGGTCTGTATATGTTTAAAATGATCTTGCAATTTTTTTGAAAAAATAAGTATATCATCTATATACACAATCAACTGATCGAAGAAGGGCTTCAATATAGAGTCCATCACCTTCTAGAAATTGGATGGTGCATGCTTTAGGCCAAAAGGCATTACATTCCATTCATAATGTCTCGCTGGGACACTGAATGCTATTTTGAATTTATCCTTCTCTGATATAGCAACTTGCCAAAATCCTGATTTCATATCGAACTTGGAAAAAGTTTTTTCTCCTACTATTCCGCTTATTAGATCTCCTTTGTGGGGAATCGGATATGTGTTATCTGCTAGTACTGAGTTCAAAGGCTTATAATTAATGACTAGCCTTGGGATGCCTATGATTTGTTCTGCTCTTTTATTTACGTAGAACCCACAACAATTCCACGGGCTCTCTGATTCTCTGATCAATTTCTTACTCAACATATTATTGATTTATTTTTCGCAGAGCTCACGATATTCCTTGTTCATCAGAATTGCCTTACTTTTACATGGCTTACCTGTATACTCTATTTTATAGGGAAATTCAACACAATATTGCTTTCTATGCCAAAAAGCATTCAGATCTTCTACACAACGTTCTTTCTGTATTTATGCCTTTAATTCTGAAATTTTCTTTTGTATTGTTGGTAGGCTTAGTTGTTGTGAGGTATGAATGGTGGATTTTAGATCTTTTAAATTTGTTAGCTTTGATTCAGCTTTCTTTAGCTCTTCCACAATCTGAACCATTGTCGAGACTCTTGGAGCTGAGACATATGGTAATTTAATTTTTCTTAGGCCATTCGAGGAGGTAGGAAGAGTAATAAAATATCCACCCTTATTCTTTTTTGTTCTAAATGAACCATGTGGTTCAACAACAACCAAAAATATGTTACCTAAAATACAATCAACAGGGATGTCAACAACTGCAAATTTTACTTTTATGCAGTGATTATCAAAGCAAATAGATGCCTTGGGAATTTCATACTTCAGCGTTTTACTTCCCAAACCAATAACTTTTCTTTCCGTTGTCATCCAATATTTAGCAGGGATCATTTTTGCAGTTAAAATATTTACGTCTCCTCCAGAATCAATAAGAGCAGTTAATTTGAACATTTTTCCTTGTATGAAAATATTTATTTGTACATGATGTTGCTGGCATTCGATGGCGAGTATCCTCATTTCTTGAAATATTGAAGCAGTGTCTTTTCTTCCTTCATAAATCTGTACATTTGGCTTGTAAATTTATTTTGTATCATATTCTTCTATAGGATCTACTTCATCAATGGATTTGCCTTTTTCTAATTTCACAATCTTTGATTTAAGAATAAAAATTTCAGATTTGAGATTGTGAATTTCATGACTTACCTCCCCCAAGGTAAGCGCGCGAACCTTATCCTATTGTTGATGTCTTTGGAATGATTTTGAATTCTTTTCATAAGAGGCATCAACGAAGAGTGGCTTCTTTGAAGAACTTCTGCTGGAAGATTTCATTTGGTCCATGAAGGCTTCCATAAGGTGATTTTTCATTTCTCCTTCTTCCATAGCTCTTATTTGGGACAAGATTTTTATTTCATCTTCTTCTTTCTGTGCCATAAGAATGTTTTCTTTGTATTTCTGTGGTTGTATATCTTCATCAGAAGATTCATTAGAAATTTCATATTCAGAAGAGAAATTACATTTACAATTTTTAGAATCTGAACAATCATAAGCATTTGCCTAAAAATTTAATTCTTCAACTTCTTCTTCTGAAGTATATATAGAACTAGAAATTTCAATAGATGAGTCAAGAAACTATTGTTGCTAAATCTGGGGGTGTTCTTTAATGACCACATTAAGGCAATGATCAATTTTATGATTTCTAGACCCACACCTCATGCAAAGATACTGAGCCTTTGTTTTTGGAGTTTTTAATTTTTGATTTTGAGGCTGAGATTTCTTGCCTCGATTTCTTTTTTATTCTTCACCTACTCGACAGTTATTTGCAATTTCCACACAACCAACATGTCAATTTATTCCATTTTTCTTGCTTGGCACTATGCAGGTGAATATCAGATGGTTTATAATAATGTGTCTTAGGGACATATTTGTAATATCCCTTCCTTTTATGCTATCGAGAAGATTTGCCTTGCTTCTTAAAGTATTTTCTGTTTGATAAATTATTTTCTTTCTTGGCTCTTTTCTTGATTTTGCTCCTTTTTACCAATGGATCATCAAGAGATAACCCATACTTGCTGCATAATGATTTGCTGTCAGGGAATCTGGACAACCTTTCTAGAGACTTATTAACTTTCGAGCTTGTGCAAAGACCAACCAGAGCTTTAGTAATAATTGAATATATTTGTCCCCATTTGTAAGACTCAAAAGGCATTTGAAAAAATTCTTGCGGTCTGAGATAGTCAACAAATCTAGAAGGAAGTTCTGCAAGATAGACTTGTTTCCATAACAAATTCTTTGAGTCTTTGACTTAATAGATCCTTTGCATCCAATCTCGATGGAATTCTTCATATTGGGATATTTTATTGCACTTGAGATTCATTAAAATAATCTCATGCTTATCGGCTATTTTTGCCTCAGAACCACACCAGTGCTCAACAATCATGGAGGTCAAGGCTCCAATCATGTTGTTCTGTATTGTCCCATATTAATTATGAATTATATTTCCTTTCTCATCTTTGAGAAGCTATTTTCCATCTGTTTAATTAAAGCAGGAGAGGATTCTGTTTCCCACCATTTTGATAGTGTGCCTGTGAAATGCTGGATAATTGTTTTGCAGGCTTCTACCTTAGTTTTTCCTCTTAGACACATAAGTTTATATTTGGTAAACATCATGTCTACCATTTGTCTTATCTAGCCGACACTAAGGTTATCTATAGTCCATTCCCTATGAGAATCATGGAAGAAAGTGTGGGTTTCAAGCAGTTTGCCTTTTCCTCTGATATCAGGTGTTGAATACCTATTGTACTGACTTTCCAAAGGCTCATATATAGGCATAACTTTTGGCTCTTTTTCCTCTTCCTTAAATAGACTTGCTATAGAAATACGATCACTTGGAGTTTCAACTTTTTTTGGTTCTTGGGATGCAATTTCTTTGGGGAATAAAAAAGGAAACCTGTCAACTGGCTTGATAGGATCCTGAATACGGACACTTGCTTTATGCAAAAAAGAAGAAGGAACTGGTTTTTCTATTTTGGATATAGATAATTGATTCATCTTCTGTACCAGTTAATTTATTTGTCTAGATGTAGAACCAATATGTTCCACCATTTTGTCTTCAACATTCTCTAGCTTTATTAGAGATTCTCTAACATATCCTCTAATTACTAAAGTAGAATTTTGAACACTATTCAAGGAATTATTTACAGAATTTAAAGAAACTTGGATAGTATCAAATTGTTCTTTGACCTCTTTGGATTTGGCCATGTTCATTTCAAGACCTTTCACAGCTGTGTTTTTCCAATTCAGCTATTCAGAAGTTTTATGTATTCTGCTATCAGTACCAGATGCACTGTTATCTTTTAATACTAATGGTATTGCTTTGGCAGAATTTTGTCCTTCTCCAAGCACTATGCCTTTGTATGGAGGAAAAGTTGTAGGTGTTTCAACTTTAAGGCCATCTAGTGCTATCCAAGAATGTTGAGATGAAGTGGATGCATCAGTCATTAAAATCATTTGTTGTTTTCTCTTTTCTAACCAAACATAGAATGAGATCCATGTGTTAGTACATTCCATGTGGCTTTTCCATTCTTCAGACAATTTTATTTTCTCTGACATAGAATGACTGAAACCAAATTCTTCTGCTTTAGGATTTGTAAGAAGATCCCAATTCAGCATGTCTTTCATCCATTTGGCAGGGACTCTATTTTTCAGACATCCATCCATTAAAGTGAATAATTTGTGCATCTCCATGACTTCTGGCTTTTTGTAGTCATCTGGAACAGAACCAAATCGGAAATCTGGTATAAGGCCATTAGCTTGCTCAAGATAACCAAGACCATATCTTGGTTTGGCTGGTCTCATTACTGAAAACATTTGGGTTAACCTCGGATCTTCATTTTCTAAAATATGAATCTCATGCATCATCAAATCATGCTCTGACTCATGAGGAAATGGAATTTCTGAGCACTTAGGATTAGGACATGGATTGATAGAAGTTGTAGGTGGGGCTTCACCAGTCCTAGGATGATGGTTCTCATGGATTACCAAATCTGCAAGCTAGCTTAAAATAATTGGATACTGACGCTCTGGACATTTCACTTCTAGGGAAGAAAAATTTACCATCTTGGCTAATTCAAACAATGAAATATGTTTGCAAGTATTTACAAGAGAACTTGTGCAAGCAGTGTCAACAAGTTCAGGATTTCTATATAATGGTAAACTCCTGCACATTTTATCTATCCTCTTTCTGTCTATAGTAGATCTACGGGGGAAAGATAAGACGGTAGATGAGGACTCTTCTCTGATATCCGTAGAAGTAATTTTCTTGACTGACGGAGGCCTAGGGTTTGAAACCACCCAGTGTTCAGGGAATGTCAAATCTTCCCACCTGATTATTTGGTGTTCTATTTTTTTATTTCTAGAGTCTGTTAACACCACAACACTAGATTTAGAATCTTTACTGGGGGCATGCATAACAACAAGATACAAGGTATTTGTGTGCCTGAAGCAACCCTTGGTTTGGATTGCTATGTTATGTTTTTTATTATTCATATCAAATCTAGTTGTCTAGATTTGGAGCTGGAGAATGCTCCCAATAGTTTCATCGAAGACATAAACTGAAAAATTTGGATAGCAATCAAAATAAAGTAGACCATTTGAAAGAGGTGCAACAATCTCTCCCATTAATGAATCTATATATTTGTTGTGTGTAATATCTCGGACATTGGCTAACACAAAAGTATTCAAACCCTGATGTGTTAATGCATGTATTCCAATTCTGATACAACCCAAATGAAGGTACTGGGTTTCTAGATGCTTAGCCTCAGCCTGTAATTGTTTGGGGTTAATTAAGGAATAGATTGTACACAGTCAGAGTTTTCCTGAGTTTGATTGATAGATTCCTTTATACTTATCCTAGTAGTAGCAATTAAATGGAACGAAGACAGATCTGCATATACTTTTGAAGCATAAATTGAAGGTAGTTTCCATCTAGCAGAGGGTTGGCTTTCTTCATATGCATGTTCAACAGAATTTAAAACCTTACTAGATGCAAGAGCGAACATATCTCGAAGGGGATTGTCTTGAACAGAGGACTCTTGTTCTTCGATATCACCGTATGAAACAGAATTTCTAATTGAATCCATTTGATAGAGTGATGAAAAAATGAGTACTGACCTGACGAACCAGATGTTACTGGCTCTAATACTAATTTTTGAAGGGGCTTTCACAAAGCTTGCTACAGTGTCGCGTGCTATGCTGCTGTCGCTCTCTTCTGACTTGGCCTTGTTGTGTCTCTTCGTTTGTCTTCACTGATCAACCTCTGGTGAACTTAGTGTGAACCTACTCGGACCTTTCATGGCAGGGGCTTTCACAAAGCTTGCTACAGTGTTGCTACAGTGCCGCGCTCCCCGTGTTATGCTGCTATCACTCTTTGCTGACTTGGCCTTGTTGTGTCTCTTCGTTTGTCTTCATTGATCAACCTCTTGTGAACTTAGTGCGAACCTAATCGGATCTTTCACACTTTGCGACCTTACATACGGCTTCCTCGCCTTCCAATGGTCTGGCATCCCTTCGAACCTTTGGCGAACACCTAATGAACTTCGAGTGAAGATTATGAGACCACTACTACATAGCAACACAAATTAAAGCACACAGTACTCGAAAGTGGAAAATGAAATAACACTCTTTTGTTGAATTTTTCAGATATCGATTACAATTGATTACAGTCTGTTCATACCACAGATGGACTGTGTTCGCATTTACCAAACTATTGCTACTGAATACTGAGATATCTTATTGGAGGATACCTGGCGATTACACAGACTCTGTCTTTGAACATATACTCAAAACACACATATAGATAGACACACTAATGATCTGGCCACTTTAGGTTCTCACCAGTGCTCTCACACTGATGTGCAAGCTTCTCATATTACCTAAAGACTTGAGTTCTTCTCGTGATGCAAGCAGATAAAACTGAATGTCCACAGTTGCAGAGTAGGAGAAGCTCTCGAATCCAAACTTCAAAAGACACAATAACTCTAACTCTCGATGCCCCGAATGAGCCTGATGCTCTTCGTTTTATAGGAAGAAGAGGGGACAAACATCTGACCATCGGACCAACAAGTTGAGTATGAAAGATTCTATCAATCATGGAGATGTGGTTCAATATCCACCAAAAGTCAGAGAAGTGCTCCGATTCTCATGACTAAGGAATATTTTTCCTATTACATGATTACAATCGATCCTACGGAAAGCATATTATCTACAATGTTGATTCCTTTTAACCAGTTAAGTCCGACAAGGAAATTGGTCATGAATAGTCCTCATGACTGGACAACATAATTACACGATGGAGCTTTCCGGATAAACCCATGGAAACCTCTTTATGAAGAAGGACTAGCGTTGTGGGATGATTCACCAAGAGCTGTGATTCTCAGGAACCTACTTCTGGGATAAATGAGGCCGTCCCATGCCTTTGTATAGATCTGCCAAACTATCAGAGGTTTATTCAGTACATATTGATGCTTTATTTTAGTCATGACTAGCCATTTGTCATGCCTAGCCATAAATTGTTGTAGTATCTGGTGATATGGATAATTTAGCAGATCACTTACCATGGTACAAGGAATATGAAAACAATCAATGACATTTCTGTGGTAGCATTTGTCACATGACGTCTGAAAATAACTTTCATAAAAGATTGGATCTATAGCAGTGCAATTTACTACAAAATCTCTCCACCAGTCACCTAACCATCCTGAAAATTGATTTCTTTGCATGGTCCTAATTGATACAAATTTTTATTTTGTATAATGGGTTTCTTTCTCTCCATCAACATTTAGGAGGTCCCACCATCATATTTTGTAACCTGCAAAATTATAGACAGTGTCAAGAAAAATAAGATTAGGATTATTTTGTGGCCATAAGATAGGAGAATTTCTGGTGATTATCCACGTTGTGTTTCTGGTTCTGTTGATGACTAAATATCTGTGATAAATATTTCTTTGTCTTCCTCCTTCAGACCAAATTATTTCGATGTCATGGAAATTATTTTGTAATGCCTCTTCTGCTTGATGTGCTACAACCACACTGCTAGTATACACCATGTCATGGATCCAACAATTTCCTTTGGGAAATACTCTTCTTTCAGGAATTAGGTGTAAAATATCTGTATGAGGCGGTAGATCCACTTCTAAGACTTTTGTTTGTCTTAGCTGCCACATTGGCTTCTAGTTTTCCTTGTATTCTTCCCAACTTTGGTCTTCTCTGATAGTTTTGAGAACTTATTGTTGATTATCTGGGTCCCATTCAGTAACAATAACAAAAACATTTTCTTGTTCTTTTGACTAGGTTTGTATGTATTCTTGGCTGAGAAAATCAGGTAGATAGTTGTCTTCTCCTTTGATGTGTTACACTTCGAAATCAAAATTTGCAAAAATGGTTTGCCATCTGGCGAATTTGGCTTCTCCAAGATTCTTGGTATCTTTATTAAGCACCTTCTTAAGGGCAGACGCATCTGTCCTGAGAAGAAAAGGTTTATTGACTAGATGGATCTCGAATTTGTCGATGTTATTCCATGCTGCTTTCACCTCTTTTTCTATAGTAGAATATATTTTCTTAGTGGGGTTTCATGTTCCTAAAACGAACTGGATAACTTGTTCTTCATTATATTTTTTCTGTTTTAATATACCCCCCATCCAATGTTGCTGGCATCGGATTCTACAATCTTATAAGCTGCATCATCAGATATATACATAATGGGAAGGTCTCTGACCTTGGTTTTAATCTTTTGAACTGCTCTGGTATCGAGTGGAGTCCAAGGTTCAAGATTTTTGCGCAGCCTCTAATTTAATAAGCTTCTGTCCTCGACACAGTCTTGATAGAAATTACTTACGTAATTTAAACAACCAAGAAAACTTTGTAGCTGCGTCTTGTCTTTAATGATGTCTGGAAATTTGTTAGAGAATTCCAAAGCATGTTTTTGCAAGGAGATTTGGCCATTGAATATAGTATGGCCAAGAAATTTAATGGAAGTCTGAAAGACTTTGATTTTCCTTTTGCTTAATACAAGACCATTCCTTTTTATTGTATTTACAAAGGTCTATATATGTTTAAAATGATCTTGCAATTTTTTTGAAAAAGTAAGTATATCATCTATATACACAATTAGCCAATCGAAGAAGGGTTTAAATATAGAGTCCGTCACCTTCTAGAACTTGGATGGTGCATGCTTTAGGCCAAAAGGCATTACATTCCATTCATAATGTCCGGCTGGGACACTGAAAGCTGTTTTGAATTTATCCTTCTCTGATATAGCAACTTGCCAAAGTCCTGATTTCATATCGAAATTGGAAAATATTTTTGCTCCCGTTATTCTGCTTATCAGATCTCTTTTGTGGGGAATCGAATATGTGTTATCTGCTAGTACTGAGTTCAAATGCTTATAATTGATTACTAGCCTTGGGATGCCTTTGATTTATTTTTCTCTTTTATTTACATAGAACCCATAACAATTCTACAGGCTCTCTAATTCTCTGATCAATTTCTTACTCAATAGATTCTTGATTTCTTTTTCGTAGAGCTCATGATATTCCTTATTCATCAGAATTGCCTTACTTTTACATGGCTTACTTGTATACTATGTTTTATAAGGCAATTCAACACAATATTTCTTTCTATACCAAAAAGCATTTGGATCTTCTGCACAACAATCTTTCTCTATTTGTGCCTTTAATTCTGAAATTTTCTTTTGTATTGTTGGTAGGCTTATGGGTTGTGAGGTATGAATAGTGGATTTCAGATCTTTAAAATTTGTTAGCTTTAATTCAGCTTTCTTTAGCTCTTCTATAGTCTGAACCATTGTCGAGACTCGTGAAGCTGAGACATTAAATCTGTAAGCTTAATATGTAAAATATGTAAACTTAATCTGTAAAATATGTAAACCTAATTTCCATATATCTTTTTTACATTAAATTATATTTTAATAGAATAATAATTAGATATTTTTCTCTTAATTTACATTTTCGCGCTTACATTTCTTTTTCAATTATATATTATGATTTTAAATTAAAATATTGATATATTATACATTAGTATTTAGTAAATATTCTATAATGCAACTCTTCCGATAGTATATAAAAATATTTTAAATTTTTAAAATTATTAATTTAAATGTAGTAACACAACGCTAGTATTTTTTTATTTTTAAGGATATATATATTAATATATAATAATATTAATATATATATATATATAATATATATTATTATAATTTAATATATATATATTATTAATCTTGAAAAAATTAGGAAATTAAATTTTTAAAACTAACATGTTATTATTTTTTATATATTTTTACCTAATTAGCTTTTTTTCCCTAAATTAAATTAATAAATTAATACAAAATAATTAATAATAAAAATAAAATTAAAGAATTATACATAATGAATTATTATTTTAAATAATTATCATAAACTAATTTTTAACTATCCATGAATTTATTTTATATATAATTTTTGGCCTAATTTAATTTATTTCCATTATAAATTGATAATAACATAAATTATAAAATTAATAACAATAATATTAAAATATTAAATTAATTTTAACCTGGGTCTTTTAGGCAAAATTAGTCGTTAAATTAGTCGTTGGAATCTCTGCTCGGTCTATTTAACATGCTAGGCTAGATCTGTTTCTTCAACTTGTCCTGACGATGAACCACACTGGTTGGTTCGAAACGCGTCATGTGACGATGAACCACACTGGTTGGTTCGAAACGCGTCATGTGATTTACGCCGAAGCTACTCTTTTAACCATTATGAATCACAGAAGCCTCAATTTAACTATTTCCACTTATAATTATACTTTATAAAATTTAAATATCATCACATTAACATGTATAGTCAAATAAATTTTTATATTAGATGCTTTGTTTGATATCTTATTTCTTTCGCGTAAATATTCTCCCTCTTCTTTATTCTTATAAGATCACAATGATGACTAAATTAACCCGTAAAACCCCACTTTTATTATAATATTTAAAATTATTTTTTAAAGTATATGTGAAATATTCAATTAAATTATGGGTAAATATTAGTTTAGTGGTTTAATGTTTCTTTTGCTAGTAAATATTCTTTTTTATTTTTCTAAATGGAGTGCCTATCTATATTATATTAAAAGGCTGGTTTTTATGGCTAGTTTCATTTACATTCACTAGTTATGTCAGTAGCTTCAAAGTTCCAGTAAAGCCAAAAATTGGTTTTCTTAGTGTTACAGGCTCTCTGTTTTACACTATTACATTGAATGTCCATATATTCTACACAATTTCCCTAAAAAAATTTCATATCTAAAAAAAATATTACGTTATTGTCTTGTAACTTTGCCTGAGAAGGGCCAAGGTCTAGTTTGTTCCCAGGTGTCACCTTATTGCCATGAGTTACTCCATCTTCTCCCTCCACTCTTGTTGTAGCCACATATTTCAAAGACAACATTTGTTCTAGAACCTTGTTTTTCTTCATCATATGAAATCCAGGCCACCTCTTTCTACTTAGTATTTAGTAACAAAATTTATGAATCCATGTGAATGAGCTTGTGCTCCATGCGAGCGTGCATACATTCCAACTTATGGTCCACCACCTTTGCCCTATCGTCCCTCTCTTTCTCCATGAATTCCATCCTCCTACCCAATAGTTCATACATCCCTATTAAATTTTTGAAGAGCTTTCTTGTTGCTTTCTTCCAGCGGTCAAAATCCCTGGGAGCGTCATGATTCTCCATCACCAACATAGGTCAAATCCTCATAAGGAATTCCAACCGAGAAACATCTAAATAGCCTCATAAACAACTTGGTTTCCCTTATTTATCAACTCCCACTCCTCTCGGGAAGGATTCTCTACAACTGCTAGCATTAAATCCTCCTGCAAATGAAACATCATTGCATAATCCCCAGACGAAGAGCTAGTCCTCCTGCAGAGAGCTCATGAAGGAATCAAAGAGACACTCCTCAACTGACTGCATTTCCCACATCTGCAACGATTAAGAAGACCGTCAAGAATTTAAAGCTAGTCATCGTTCATTGTTAATACTCCATGGGTGGAAGCCATCTTTCATGGAATACAATGTGTGTTGGATAGACTGGAATCCCATCCTTCCTCACCCATCATCTACCCTGTGGCGATGTGTTTCCATCTAGCATCTTGTATTTATTATCCTTAATTCAACTGACAGGGCATTTGATTTGATCGAATTCCAAAAGAAATCATTACATGAAACCATTATCCTACCAGATCAAGACCTTTCCAAAATGCCTTATTATCCTTTATTCAACTGACAGGGTATTTGATTTGATCGAATTCCAAAAGAAATCATTACATGAAACCATTATCCTACCAGATCAAGACCTTTCCAAAATGCCAAAAACTCTCCTTGATTATTTGTTGCTAATCCTAGGCTCCAAGCAAAGCTATGTTCTTTTTATTGCAAGGGAAATGGATTACCCGTCGTGCTTGTGTCGCTACTCTCTTCTTTATTCTTTTTGAAATCACAATATGACTAAATTAACCAATAAAACCCTATTTTTATTTATAATATTTAAATGGTTTTTTAAAGTATTTATAAATATTCAAGTTAAAAAATATTTTTTATAATATTTAAACAGACTTTTTTAAGTATTTGTGAAATATGATACTGAAGATGAACCACACTGGTTGGTTCGAAACACACCGATAAAAATATTTCTTATGTGATTTTTTCTGAAAGATATTGTTAATAAAGATATAAATAATAAACACATTATGAGTTGCGCTGAGAGGTGCGGAGGGTTACGAATGGAAGGTTCAGGCCAATACAGAAACCTGCGCTTCCCTGCCTCGAAGGGCCTGCTATGAGCCTTTACGGAGTTCGTTGGAAGCCTGACGCCCGCATCCAAATGGCAGATCAAAGAATCCAGGCGACTACCAAAAGATCCGAGGCGACTGCTGCAGATCGATGCGAGAACTACAGAGACGCGGCATAGCCTCAACCAATGCGAGCAGGGAGATGGCGTGGCCTTCAAGAGGGCCAACGGTGCAGAGATCTGGGTTTACGCCTACGCTCCTCCCGAATTCAACGATCTTATCAACAGCGACATGATCTGCAATGCGAGGAACGTGATGAAGGCTCTTCTCTTCAGGTTTCAGGGCTTCCGTGGTCTTATTTCCTTGATGGATGTTGGCAGGGGGATTGGAAACACGAGGGCAGAAATAGTTAGATCATTGCAGACAGGAGGTATCAAGCCCTTTTATACAACGGAAGGGCTTGAAAACCCCAGAATCACCAACGATCCGCTAGATCTGGAGAGCAACCATGTAGATCGGGGTTTGGACAAGGTTGATCCGACAGATCTGATACAAATATTTATCAGATCTGTAGAAGGGAGACACCATTGTGTATAGATCAGGGAAGGGATGGATGTGTAACTCTGCCAGATGTAACAGATCTATACTCAGATTTAATTCATAATGCCGTTATATGCAGATTTAATGGTTATTGGCCCAAAGCTGATGCACTGCATCAATGGATTTTTACATCATGGTCCACTGAATGTGAAATATATCTATTCCCTAAGGGCTTCTTCATAGTCAGATTTAGCACAGAACTGGAACGAGACAACATCATTAAGCAGGGGCCTTGGTTCTGGGGCAATGTTGGTCTCTTTATCACCCCCTGGTTTCCGGACTTTGATGCCAACACCATGGTCGTTTCGACGATGCCAGTTTGGGTAAGGTTGCATAACCTCCCACTACATTTTTGGCACCGAAAAGCTTTAATAGCCATTGGGAATTCCTTAGGAAAACATCTTAAAACAGATGAAGAGAGAGCCATGCGAGGAATTTTCACATATGCCAGAATATGTGTAGAAGTGGACCTAAGTCAAGGACTCCCAGATCACATCACATTGAACTTTAATAATTCACTGTGGACGCAACAACTTGATTACGAGAACACGGCTTTCAGATGTCACAGCTGCTTGCAGACAGGGCACCTTCAATACGCATGTCCATTGTCCAACAAGGAGCCAAAAGGGAACAAGAAACAACAGAGAAAACCAAAAGGTTGGCAACATACAGAACCACTGGAGGAGGAGGCACTGAACACAGAACCCACAGATGTACAAAGGAGACAGGAAAAAGAGCATAAAGAAAGCACTGAGAGACCCAATTTGGAACCAAATAGCTTGGTACAACAGCAAGAATTACAGCTGGAAATAAGCGGTGCCAAAAGAGCACATAGCCCCGAAGGATCGGACTCAGATAAAGAACAACCAACGTACACAGAGGAAAAACAACTTGCTATAATTGATCCCACTATCAACACGGGAGTCTGGCGCAAAGTAGAAAAGAAAAAAGGAAGGAAAGTATAGGCCTGCTGTTTGACCTATCATTACACGAACAGTCTTTTGCTATTTTGTGCTTTTATTTCTTTCTGCTGCCTGATATTACAGGTTCAGCCATTTGCATATGCTATAAGCATCTACAAAATGTAATTTTATCAACATGAATAAAATTATGATTTTTTCCTTAAGGGAAAAAAAAAGTATTTGTGAAATATTCAATTAAATAATAATTTAGTGATTGAATGTTTCCTTTCCTTATATAAAACCATGGTTTAATGTTTGCCTTCCTTATATATTATACCTTTTAATACAATTAAAAATTTATGGATTTAAAATATAGTCATTTCAATACAATCATATGATTTTAGAGGTATATTCCATACTTCAATCTTCAAATATATATTTTATTTTAAT